>JBAJNP010004817.1:15000-31708 GCA_036877545.1 Yasuhikotakia modesta | reverse complement strand
CTGGAGATCATGCTTTACTCCTCCAAAGCACAAACCAGTGGGCAGTCAGCTGAAATAATGAAGCTAGGTGATGCAGTGGAGCAGGTGAGAAGATCTCAATCATTCTGCTGATCATGAAAATCGTGTTGCTTCAGTTGTACTGAGAGTACTGTGTTTTTCTAGGGAGTTATCAACAACTCAGTCTTGGGCTACTTCATTGGAAGGATTTATCTTTATCTGCTCAAAGTGGGCGTGGCAAAAGACAAGCTTCGTTTCCGTCAGCACATGGATAATGAGATGGCCCACTACGCCTGTGACTGCTGGGATGCAGAGACCAAAACCTCTTACGTAAGTCCAGCTTTGCCCTGATGATCTTCTCCAGTATTCTGACTGACTCTGAACTTTGCGTCTGTTTGAACATTGCTGTGTTTCAGGGATGGATTGAGATTGTAGGCTGCGCTGATCGCTCATGCTACGATCTTCAGTGCCACGCACGGGCGACCAAAGTTCCTCTGGTTGCTGAGAAACCCTTAAAAGAACCCATATCCTCCAAGGCATCTAAGCAATATTTTGTAAACTTTATTACAATAAGTTTTAATTGTCCGTGTTGGAACCTTCTTTAACTTCTCCACACAAAGTTGTGAATGTTGTTCAGTTCGAGCCAAACAAAGGAGCCATTGGCAAAGCCTACAAGAAAGATGCCAAGCTTGCCATGGAATATCTGGCCATCTGTGATGAATGCTACATCACAGAGCAGGAGAAACTTCTAGAAGACAATGGGTAAATATCAGCTTTATTGTCTAGCAGATACGTTTCTTACAATTAAAGATCTTTCCACTCATTGGTTTCCTTGATTTTGCTTCAGTGAGTTCACCATTGAAACTGAGGGCAAAACGTTCAAACTCACCAAGGACATGGTGAACGTCAAGAAGTTCCAGAAGACCCTGCATGGTAAATTGTCCTCCTGTCAACATAAAGTTGCATGTTGGAGAACTTTGACCTCAGAACTAAATTGATATCTCCTCCCACAGTTGAGGAGGTGGTTCCTAACGTGATCGAACCCTCCTTTGGCATCGGGAGAATCATGTACTCCATCTTCGAGCACACGTTCCGCATCAGAGAGGGTGACGAACAAAGAACGGTAAATGAGTATGTTGCAATACAGTCAGTTTTACAATTTTGTGATTGTTTACGTTTCACGCTGTGTCGTTTCCTGTTCAGTTTTTCAGCTTTCCTGCCACTGTTGCACCATACAAATGCTCCGTCCTTCCACTGAGCCAAAATCAGGAATTCATGCCATTTGTTCGAGAATTGTGTACGTTACAATTACTAGCTAACAGTACTAACAATGACTTGCTAATTGAAAGTTACATTAATTAATTTGGCATTAATGGATTACTTTGCTCTGCAGCCGAAGCGCTGACCAGGAATGGCGTTTCGCACAAGGTGGACGATTCTTCAGGATCTATCGGAAGACGTTACGCCAGAACAGATGAGATCGGTGTGGCGTTTGGTATCACCATTGATTTTGACACCGTCAACAAGACGCCCCACACAGCCACTCTGAGAGATCGTGACTCCATGAGGCAGATCAGGGCTGAGGTCATTTTACATTTTTACTGTGTATAAAGCTGCATGTCAATAGAAGCTTAAATTAATTTCCTGGAAAAATTGTGCCTAATATGTTTGTTTTTAATTCCAGGTCCGTGAGTTGCCGGAAATCATTCGCGACCTGGCCAACGGCACCATCACGTGGGCGAAGGTGGAAGGAAAGTACCCTGTCTTTGAGGGCCAGGAGACGGCGGCCAGCAAAAAAGAGACAGCAGAGGAGTAATTTTCTCTCAGTCTTATCCGCACCGGAAGCAGTCATGGACATTTTTGCATTTGTATTCATAGGATCAAATTGTTGGTGATGGTAATATTCAACCAATCAGCTTGCACAAGGCATTTGTTGTGTTCCACACTATTGGAACCACTGTAATCAAATAAATCTCAAGGAAATATATAAGGACTTAAAGGGATAACTGTACTAGTTAAGATATTTTACCATTCCTGTTTATAAACTGGTCAAATGAAACTATGAGTAACATAAAAGGTCAAATAAATCAAGCCAGCACTTTCTGGATCCATTAAACTGTGTCCAGTGAATTTTTTTAATGTATTTAAGTATTTAATGCCACCAGTATCTGTATTGGATCAATAGGTTAAAACCGACAGGTACTGTACTGAACATGTTGGCCACAAGGTGGCGTAGCATCTGTCAAAAATGATCCTCCAGGACTGTGGACTTTTCTCCTCAAAGTGTGATTCCCTAAAAGCAGAAATCAGTTACAGCACAAACGTGTTTCTTACATTTAACAAAAAATTTGTGCTTAATTTATTAAAACTGGAACTATTAAATTGAACCTTTATTTCTCTATATTATAGGGCAAGGAGTACATTTTTGACTGAAATGTTGCTTCAGTCCAACTCTACAAGCTTAAATCTTACCCATGCTGTCATTTCACTGTTTGTTTTTTAATATTTGTAATAATAGAAGGATGGTTGTACTCCACATTTAGACCACCCTACCTTTTTGATGAGATGCCCATTATCTCTTGTCCTACAGTCCCCTGGTTTACATGGCGTGTGGTTTGCTGGCTGTTTCCACCAAAATTCGAAGTAATTCCTGTCTGTGTTGCAACACTGAAAAGTTTGAAGACCACAAAGTTTGTTACATGAATTATGATGTACATTAAAGTAATTCTGTGACGTGTGTTAGTTTTTCTATCTTGTAGGAATTTAACATTAAGTTTCTGTAAGCAGCAAAACTGTCAAATAATAATAAATGATTGAATATATTAAATAATACTAATGGAGTTTCTGGTATGTTCTGCCTCCATGACCGGAGGTCTTAAATAAACTCTGACTCCAACAAAAGCATAAATGTTATTGAGAACTTTGATGTCATTGAGTCTCTTTCACTCTGGAATATATATATATGGATTGACAAAGATCTCATAGGCTTTATCTGCTACCACAGTCAAGCTCTGACCCTGATATCAACCTGTGATTCCATAACAGAACTCATAATAGCAATCAAATGTCATATCAATGAAAAATCTAGAACGATAATGAGCCAAAGCAATGATTCATAGATCCTAAAACACAGTATGTGGTTATCTGTGATCTCATCTCTAGGGCTAGTGTTCCTAGCTGCTTTTTCCCATGGGCCAGTGCGTCAGCTGTTGCACAGAACAGGGGGTTGTATTTCACATGTACAAGTATGGATTCCACATCTTTGTGAAGGTGTAGTATCTATAAATAGCCCTCAGTTGGAGTTGGGTTGAAGTATTGGGACAGCTGATGAAGTCTGTCAGGCAGTAAAGCGGAACTAATTCAACCCTGTCTCTTTCTTCTCAGCTGAATAGTAACAGAACTGGAGCATTTGTCAAGCACTGGACTTTCTGTCAGGAACACAACTCTGCAAATATGGCTCTACCCATCGACCCAATGGAGGAGCCCCGCATGTACCAGCAAACTCTGTTACAGGACGGCCTCTACGATCTACTGGAGACTGATATGATGGTAGACTGTGTGTTGAAGATTAAAGACAAGGAGTTTCCCTGCCACAGGTTGGTTCTGGCTGCCTGCAGCTCCTACTTCCGGGCTTTCTTCAAATCGGGCGTGGAGGACAGCAAAAAAAGGGAAATCGTATTAGAGGACATAGAGCCTGGAGTTATGGGCATGATCTTGAAGTACCTTTACACCTCGAACATCAACGTGACGGAGCAAAATGTTCAGGACATCTTCGCTCTGGCCAACATGTTGCAGATCCCTTCGATCTTCACAGTGTGCGTCTCGTTCCTCCAAAAGCGACTGAGTTTGAGTAACTGCTTGGCCATCTTCAGACTAGGCCTCATGCTGGACTGTCCACGTTTGGCCATAGCGGCGCGAAACTTCGCTTGCGAGCGTTTTCAATTCATCGTCCGTGATGATGAGTTTCTGCAGTTGAATCCAAGCGAGTTGGCGGCCATCATGGCAGCAGATTCCTTGAACGTTGAGACGGAGCAAGACGTATTTGAGGCTTTGATGAAGTGGGTGGAACGGGACCAAGAGACACGGAGAGAAGACCTGCCAGGGCTGCTGGACTGCGTGAGGTTACGTCTGGTTCCTCACGACTATTTTGCCCAAAACGTGGCGCAACACGAGTGGCTGCGTTCCAACCCAGAGATCATCAAGAAACTGCAACTGGTTAAGGACGCCCATGCTGGAAAACTTCCAGAAATAAAGACCAAACCCAAAAAGAGTGAAGACAAGAAGGATGGTGAAGAAGGACAGACTGAGGAGGAAGAAGAAGAACAGGAGGAACTTCTTCCTGGTATCCTGAATGACAATCTGCGGTTTGGAATGTTTCTAAGGGAGTTGATATTTTTGATAAGCGACACCGCATCGGTGGCATACGACCCAACAGGAAATGATTGCTATGTGGCGTCGCTCTCCACCCAAATCCCTAAAAATCACTGCAGCTTGGTCACCAAAGAAAACCAGATCTTTATAGCAGGTGGACTGTTTTTTGATGAGCATAACAAAGATGAACAGGTCTATTCATACTTCATGCAGGTACAGCTTCTTTGTTTATTGACTTTAATTCAGTTTAGAGGAACTATTCAAATAGAAAATTGTATTCTGTGAAACTCAAACTTCTACATTTTTTAAACTCATACATTTTCAAATGCATTAATGGCAATATAAAAAAAAGATTTGTGTTGCAATTTCTATTTTAGAAATTGCATGTTTTTAAATTGATGTTTTTTATGTTACCTTGGTAACAGTTTGATCCCGCAAGCTCAGACTGGATGGGAATGCCGCCCATTCCCTCCGCCCGCTTCCTGTTTGGGATGGGGGAGGCGGAGAACTCCATCTTTGTGATTGGAGGGCGAGAAATGAAGGAAGGAGAGCAAGTGTTGAACACAGTCATGGTTTATGACAGACAGTAAGTATGTTTCAATGACACCACAGTGAATACAATTAATCAGAATTCTCACACAGGCTTGAATTAACTGTGTTTGTTGAAGGGGTCTTAAATGGGCGGAGTCAGAGCCTCTTCCCTACCCAGTGTACGGTCACGGAACAGTTTCTCATAATGAAATAATCTACGTGATTGGAGGAAAAGGGGAAGACAAGTAAGTGCCTTATAGCTGCAGTCCATAATTAATTATGATTATTAATAAACATAAATTAGTTAATGAGCACATACGTGACAGATCAGTGTTGCATACAATCACCTTAACTTCACAGTTATGTTTATAATAATATATAATTATAAATATTATAATATAGAAATATAACTTGTGGATGGTATAATGTTTCTAGCTCGGTCTTACAGCAGTTGTTTAAAATTTAAACTAAACAAAACTGTTACAGAGAGTAGCTTTAAAATGTTTTTACTGTATCCAATTGAATCCACATTTAATATATTTTGCTTTTAGGGAGTGTTTACAGCGTGTGTGTGCGTACGACACTAAGAAACAACAATGGAAAGATCTCGCCCCTCTGAATACTGCAAGATCGCTCTGTGGAGTCACTATCCAAAACAACAAAATCTACGTGGTAGCGGGAGTCACAGATACAGGCCTCACAGGAAGCACTGAGGTGTACGACATCAAAACCAACAAGTAAGGACTGACGCATCACCCTACAGTATATTTTTGATGTCTTGTAACAACTACAACTTCTTTCAAGGTTGCATCATGATGGTGTCAACATGATTGGTCTGTTGTCATGTTACAGGTGGTCCGAGTTTGTGGAGTTTCCCCAAGAACGTAGTTCAGTTAGTCTGATCAATGTTGGGGGAGTTCTCTATGCTGTGGGAGGGTTTGCCATGTTCCCTCAGGAGGACAGCGATGAACTTCTACCTCGGGAGATGAATGACATCTGGAGGTGAGGAGAAATATCACCACAAATCAGATTTCAAGTTAAATAATACAAGATACTCTTAACTATAGTGTTCCTGTAGCTAAAGATTGTGATAACCAGGGAACACACATACTTGTAATTTAAATGCACTACTTTAAATGCACTTGTTACAATACTTGTAACAAGTTGCTGGACAAAAGCCAAAAACATCCTTTTTTTCATGCTGTTCCACTGTAAGCAAAGTAAGAATGAAAAACAAGTTTAAATATGTTGAAATTTTAAATTATTCTGCTATTACCCACAATTCATATGTGATCCAAACATCCAAATATGGTCGTGTGAACTAAAGTTCCTGTTTGTTCTCAGGTACGATGAAGGGGAGAGGAAGTGGAACGGCATTCTGAGGGAGATTCGTTACGCATCTGGTGCCTCAGTTTTAGGAGTCAAACTTAATACTCTTCGTCTGACGAAGCTCTGAACCACAGCGTTATCCGATGTTTCTGCCAACCAGAACGGCCACTGAAAGATTGCAAAATCATTTAAAACTCTTGAAGCTGATCTCAGATCAGTTATATTGACAGTTAAAATAGGCAGAACGACTGTTTTTAATCTCATTCCAGAGAAATGATGATATTTAACATACAAGCACCTTTGAGATGATTCTTTGGAACAGAGAGAAAATGCTGAATCTGAAAACAATGTTGTGGACAGAATTTGTGTTTAATGTTGTTAATTGTGTTTGAATTGTTTTCTATTTATTGTTAAGACATTATTTCTGTTTTGAAGCAAAAATAAACACTCGAGTTGAGTTCGCTACTGAAATTATTTTATTTTGTTTTGTTACAGACAATAAATACAACCTGGTACAGTAATAATGACATAAAATACAGTCTAATGTTATTAGCACCGCTAGACTCTAGTCTATGTATTGTTTAAGTTAGTATTCGGTTGACACAACCAGCCTAATAACTGTCTTTGTACACAAAGGTTAACTAAGACATCAGGTTTATATATTATAATAATGTGTAGAATTAGAGACGTAGGAACAGTCACACTCATGATTGGCTGATTACATTGAAAGAATCTGTTAAAGGGACAGCGCACCAAAAAATGTCTGTCATTATTTATTCACCTCCATGTTTTTACTAGCATTTCTTTTTCTGTGGAACACAAAAGGAGTTATTTAACGGCCAAAATATTCTTGGTTGGCAGTATAGATTACATTTTAAAGATCTGGGCAGCTTTTTGTCCTTTGATATCTTCCAGTCCCCATCCACTATTATTGTTCCATGGCAGAAAAATACTTAGTGATTGAATGATGAACAAATTTTCATTTTTATAAAAAAAAATCTGGTAAGTGCTAGTTAAGGGCAAAGTGATTCTATAATTATTTTGGTTTTGTAATTGGAAAACTGCATGGACAGCAGCTTCTACAAAAATCAATAACTGAGAGGATAAAATGAACTACAAAAACATCTGTGTGTACACCATCATATCCACATAACCTGTTATTGTAAAAGCATAATACACACCAGATTAAACTAAACTTGCAAACAAATTTCCACCTTGACAAAACAAACAAAAAAGAAAAACAAACAAATTACGGAAGCTACAAGCACCCAAAACATCTCAATAAGCAGCAAACCAGGAATAATAAACTAATAAAATAAACTTTTTTCAAATAAAAATAACATTAAAGACTTTGATCATTTATTTTGCCTTGTAACTTGTAAAAGATTCAATGGTTAGAAAGATTTAATGGTCATTTATATATGACAATAACCACCATTATGTCATAAGACTTCACCTTAAAATTAAATTTAATATTAAGTCAAACTGCTTAAATCCCTCAACTGTATTTTTCTGTTCTTATCTTTACCAAAACCTTCTGGTATCAAAACCTTATATCACATTATCATCAATGCCCCCATAAAGTGCACACAATAAATAAAAATTATGTGGCATGCGCAAATTAAAAAAACATATTACAAAAACTTTCTAGGAAGTATTTTCAATAATCTCAGTTCAATAACATATTTGAATGCCAAAAAAGGTCCTTTTAATATTAAAATACAAGATATGACACCATTAATTGTATTAAAAGGGCATTCAAGTCTTATACAAACAACTCGGTACACTGTATTAAAATGAGGAGGGTCTCAATCCGTGGCAAAAATGAAATATTTTCATTTGCAACATTATTAAGATATTAAGAAAAACATCCATTAAAACACAACCGGTCGCTACAGCATCATTATTATTTCCTCAAGCAACACATTCATCGCCATGGCAACAATATTCCATTGACTCTTAAGGCATGTCTGTTCTAGAGCCCCACAGTTACATCAACTGGCTCCGCCCACCAAACGACTTACAGCATTAGTCCAAAATGTCACCTACCACACAAACCCATTACAAACCTTACTAGCCGCTAACCGGGGCTCAAAAATCTATCGGTTACTTCATTAATAAATACGTACCATTTAAAACCACCTGCGAAAAGTTTTTTTTAACTCAGAAACATGACTGTTGTGGAGTCAGTAAGGTTTATAATGTAATGCATAAGAGCTTATTACTCACATAAAAGCTTATTTCCATCATTTGGGCTGAAGTCTGTGTCACATTGTATTTATTTGACTGTAGAATGTAAACAAACAAACTAATAACATTTAAACAGAAAATGACAAGAGCTACACACATTTATTTACAGATTATATATATTTAAATATAGTTATATATTAGGTAAGATACTACAGGTGTTTAGTGTGATTTCTTTAACTATGTTTGTTCTGTGTATATACTGTAATTATCTCAGACAGCGGGTTGGGAAATGATATATATTTTATATAAACTATTCTTGAATCGTTCATCTAGACCGTTTGACAGCGTACAAGAGACCAAAAGTGCACGGCAGGCCAAAATTTATAGTTTCTCTAATAGCTACGCAATTAAATTGAATGAATAAAAACACACCTTCTGTAAGTTTTCAATCTCCTGATGTGATTCTGAATCAACTAAAAATCTAAATCTGATAAAATTGTGTTTATACAAAAGTAAAATTTATACATGATAACAAAACAAATCAACTGATAAACTTGTTTGGTAATAAATGTTGTACCATAAAGCATCTTAAACCATCAAAACACACTTTTGACCTACACACACCCTGTCGTTGACCCAGGGTTGATATCGCTGTGCAAACAAACACATTTTATTTCACCAAAAATTCTCCATAAGTGCTTTAGGCATTTCATATTTCTGCCTGTGGCCAAAACTGAGAGTAAAGTGCTCTACAACTTTTAAAAGTTTTAAGTCAAGAAACATCTTTCTTTGGAACGTTTTTTAAACGTTAAACTTCCAACTTCTTTATTAACACGGGCCTGTGCTACATGTAACCACAAACCAACTCTTCAACCTGTGCCCTGCACAGGGTCCACATTCTGAGGGCAAAACCTTCAAAGACACAACAATATAAATACATCTAAGGTTAAAAATAAGGTGCTGGAGTGATTATACATGTACCCTATTAAGTCATAACATACGAGCTAACAGGATTTGATTACTGCAATTAATCTGGTTATGACATGACTGCTACGTTTTTATTGGCTGAAAAGCTGTTTTGAATTTACAATTTTCATGCCCACAGCGCGCTCTGCTGTTCCGTATGCATCTGTGTTTCTTATGGCACACATACCGTTTTCAGCTAATGGGTGACAAAGCATAAAAGTCTATAGCCAGAGGATGTATAATAATAAACGTGAATCCTGTAGCTTACATGAACAAAAAGGAGAACACTTATCTGTTATATGAGAAGCTTATTTTAACAGTATATAAAATAGCTCTGTGAGAATATTTTGCACAGTTTAAAAAGAAATATTCAGTGGCACACTGTCCAAACTCCTGCCGTAAGTCTTAGACAGGCATGTTTGGAAATCGCTGCGAGTGATTTGCATCGACTGTCACACATCGACTGTTGTGGGTAGTCAGTTAAGCTACTAGTTTTGGGCTCAAACCCAGTATTAGTTGTTACTGGAACTAACCCTTTCAGTGGAAAACAGTAGCGTGGGAAGACTTACAACAGGCTGTCCGAAAGGAAGCGAAAGAGATTTGACCTGGTGGAGACCGGACGCCTCACTGGGAGGGGTCAAGGGCTGGCTGGGTATCTGATTGGCTGATGCGTCCAAATCCGTGGATGTGGGGTCCAAGCCGACCTGGATGGTGTCGGGTAGCATGGGATTGTTGACCTGGAAACACTTTTCCTTGTGGGCTTTTAGCATGTTGGAGAAGCGGAATCGCTGACCGCAGATGTCACAGGGGTACGGCTTCTCGCCTGTGTGTGTGCGGCGGTGGCGTTTCATGTTGGGCCGACTCGTGAAGCTCTTACCACAGACCTCACAGATATAAGGTTTCTCTCCTACAGGAAAAAAAGGAGCGTAAAGAAATGGAAGAAAAATATACTGTAAGTATGAATAAATCACTGGCTGTGTACATCAGAGAGCGGAACGGACCGATCCTCATAACACCATAACACTCTATTAGCCAATCAGCAATGGTGGCAGCTGTTAGTCGTTGCCTATGCTGAAAAAAATGTGCTTGGTTGGGGATTTCAAATATCACCAGCATTTTATAAAGTTTTAAATAGTTAAAAAAGCTATTTAAAAATATATTTTAAGTTTTTATTTTATTCTCATAAAAAATATCTAACTCCATAAAAGAATTAACTTTTATGAGAGAGAGACACTTTTACATACATACCCGAGAAACCTGCAATTTTACTTTTTGTTTTTAAAACATTTAGATTTTTTACTGCAACACAATACAAATTATAAACAGAATTGTCCTGAAGAGAATTATCACAATATAGATTTTACACCAATGTTGACAATGACTATGTGTTTCCTACCAGTGTGAGTCTTCATGTGTTCATCAAAATACTGCTTCATGTTGAAGTCTTTTCCACACCACTGACACATGAACTGCTTGTGTCCGATGTGGATGCTCATGTGAGACCTCAGCTGATACTTGTATTGGAACCTCTCACTGCAGTTCTGTAAGATACAGTCACATACAGCTCTGCTTATGAACAAGAGAGCTTCTGATTGGCTGAGCCACATCCTACAATACATCAACGTGTGATGCGCATTACGGTCTATGTGCCAAAGACGGT
Organism: Yasuhikotakia modesta; assembly: GCA_036877545.1. Taxonomy (NCBI): domain Eukaryota; kingdom Metazoa; phylum Chordata; class Actinopteri; order Cypriniformes; family Botiidae; genus Yasuhikotakia; species Yasuhikotakia modesta. The sequence goes on along the minus strand of JBAJNP010004817.1, from coordinate 20,664 downwards.
GTGAGAACGTAATGAAAAGTTAGGATGGTAAAAACTCACTTCACACTTGAATGGTTTTTCTCCCGAGTGCTGGAGCGAGTGAACTTTCAGAGACATGCTGCGTTTAAAGGACTTTCCGCAGGTTTCGCAGGTAAACGGCATGTCCTTGGTATGAGCTGAAGATTATAAGAAGAAAATGAAACAACAGCTCAACAAAGTACAACAAAGAGAAATATGTTATTGGAATGTTTCATTAACATATGCAATGTTGCTCTGCCTCTGAAACGATATTTATTTTCATCTGACATCATCAAGCCCTCTTATATTTTAACCCCTCCCCTTGAACCGCCTGTCACAATGAAAACGTCACAATGAAAGCAAGTCCCACCCACACTGTCTCATTAATAGGAAATTTGTTAATAGCAAATATGTTAATAGCAAATATGTTAATAGCAAAAACACCAGGAAAAACGTTACATTATCTGTCTTGAAATTCTTCATGTGTGAAAATTCATTTTCAAGGCAAAAATGTTCAGTTTCTTGTTTAAATAAATAAAGTTTAGAACCTAGTTTAGAATTGCTTTAGAATTTATTCATTATAAGGTTATGTAAACATATAAACATATTTCAGATTAGCATAACAAGAACATGCTCTGAAATGCTCAGCGTTTTTACAAGCGCCGACCATTGTATCATCTGTGACACTGTTTAGCATTTAAGACACTGAATTATTGCTGAATGCTTTAGTTGTCCGTGTCAGTTGAGCAAATGTCATGTGGACAGTTGAGTGAGTTTTATTAAAAGGAAGCACTTCTAGATAAGAGGTTTCCTCTCTGCAGTCAGGGGCGATAAAACAATATAGCCTCTGTACTCCAGTGGGTCTGTTCTGCACCGTGGCTCCTTTCCACCCACACAGAGTCAAGCTGGACATTTCACTATTGTGTTTGACCAGCTCTGGGAGAATCAAGCTTCAGGAGATTAACATACAGTATAGTCAGTATAGTGAAAAAGCCAGGGGGCAGGATGTACCGTATTACTTCTGTCTGGGGGTTAATTTTTTTACACAATAATGTCTTTGTGTGTTTGCGACTTTACTGCCACCTGGCGGTAACAGCTGGTACTGTTTTATGTTTAATGCGTTAATGCGACACACAGGGTTTTTTAAAAGCACTTTTCAAGGGGCTTAAACTGAGACTCATTTTGACGTTCAAAAAAGCATGTAGATTTCTTTTAAAGAAACACAATTCAAAAATATTCTGCAGAAACAGAATTATTACATTAGAAACAAAAAAAGTGCATTTTAGACTTATATTCAAGTTTTGTTTAGTTTTAAAGCTACAGTCAAAACTATGAAGGTTGTGAAGACCGACAACACAACTAGATTAAACGTTAGTTTAAACTTATCTTAACATTAAATCTTATTATCTCTTATTAAAAGCACTGATACCTTGGTCATGCAAAGATGATTGCAATACAATATTCAATTTTTGGTATCTCTGGTACTCACCAACCATGTGTTTTCTGACATGGGCCATAGTGTAGAATTTTTTTTCACAGATTTCACAGGAGAATTTCTTCTCCGCATATCCGTGGACGATCTTGTTGTGTTCGTGTAAAGACCACAGCTTCTTAAACGCTTTCCCACAAGTCACGCACTGTAGAGATCAGAGAAACTGATTAAACTGCACGAGATGAAACTTTCAGACTAAATAGAGAGCACGCTACTTAGAACTGTTTGTAATCTAAACAGACACTAAATATCCAAAGGGCACCTTTAACCTAAAGCTAATGTTATAGTTCACTGTAAGAAATCCTATTCATTTGAATTTAAATTGTTAATGACATGAGGAAATACCAGAATCTTCTTGAAACAATTTCCATGGCAACAAGCAGCGTGGAAAATGCGTAATGCATTTTTATTGACAAATGACTATATAATAGTCAAATAACACATTATGGCAACTCACTTCTGCCACTTAAACTGGAATGGTTTAAAAGCTTTGAACTGTATTGAAGTCTACATGAAAAGGCCCATCTCAAGGGAAAAAATGCAATTTCTCAGTGTGGAAACCAGATTAACTTGTGCATGTGTGAAAACAGTGTGTGTGACAGCGTGAGTGCACTTTAAAACATTGTTTCATGCACATGCATGCAGAAATTTTACCTGTATGTTCTTCTCACAGTTTGTCTGATGGTGCAACAACAGCTCGCTCTCCAGTAAGAAGCGCTTGCCGCATTTGTTGCAGATTTGCATGCGGTTGTGGGTGACGTTCATGTGCTTCTCCAGGTACCAGCGGTTGTTAAAGATGCGAGGGCATTTCTTGCAGGAAAAATGCTGTTTCTCCTCCAGTTTTACCTTCTGGCCTGAACTTTCCTGCTCTCTTCTTCTCTTCCTATCCTCTGCTCGTTCTGCTAGCATGGTGTCGATTAGCGTCTGTCTCATGGCGACTGACGCTTTCATGCCACTTGGTAATCTTGAGGAACGTCGAGGTCTTTCCATGCTGGCGTGTCCCATCTCTGGAATGTTAAGGCTGTTCTCATCCTCATTATCTTCATCATCATCTCTCTCCTCATCGCTACGATTTTCCATTTCTTCCTTTCCATGTTCATACTCTTCTTCTTCCTCACCAACATCTTCATCATCTTTATCTTGTTCCTTACCTTCCTCAATACCAGGAACGTTGCCATGGTGATGGACATGTATGTCCGAGGTGATCTTGCCATCAGATCCTTTAGAGACATTCAATGTCTGGTTGTTAAGATTGACCTCCACAATAATTTGCTCTCTGTTAAAGGAAACTGAACTTTCCTGGGGTCTTGCTTCACTGAGACCAGCCCCTCCCTCCATTGTGGATAAGCCACGCCCACCACCACTAGCCACTCCACTATCATCTTTTTTGTAGAAGTGTTTGGCTTGCAAGTTTGAGTGGTGCGACTGGAGGTGTGCGTCTTCTACGAACAATGAAAACGTGCCATTTCCTTGCTGTGTGTACATCTTCTCAAGTTCCTTCATCTTGATCTCTCTGTATATCTGATTGGATGAGGCATTGCCCTGCCCTTCTGAATCGACCATCTCTGAGCCGCGTGATTGGCTGCTGAGGAGCTTGTGGCAGGAACTAGCTAGATTGCTCATCTGGAGCAAGATGGCTGCCGGAAGAACCTCAAAGATGGTGGGACCACTCACCAGATGCCTGAAGATGTTGAGAAGCTCCTGGATACTCAACACCTCAAAGACCAGGTTTATGGGGTGTAACCGTTTGTTTTGGGAGAGGAGGGCCTGGTATAAGACGTTATGGGAAGCCAGCACGCCCTCGTGGGTGGGAAATGTACAGCGGCACAGCCTGTCCATTAAACGGGTAAAGTGCTGCGATACATTCTCCACCAGAGAAACTCAGTAGCTCACCAGCCGCTGGAAACGACAGAAGAAAAGATATATTCATTTTAAATTCATAAACTGAAAACTCAATGACAAGAGTTAAGAATATTTGTGTTTTGAAAATGCTTGCAAGTAAATTGTGTTTAAGGTAATAAGCTTTAATGACAGATGACAAGCTTGGTTAAAATTGTGAACGTTCCTGGAACGTTTTTGCACAGCAGCCCTGAACATCATCGTCAAATAAAGTCCATTAGAAGATGAGATGCTACAAGTACTGCAGACAGCAGCTGCACACTCCCCTCCTGATCTCAAGGTTAGTTTATTTTAGATCAGCAAGGACAAGGTTTCGATCCGGACAGCATCTCTTTAAAAACTCCAGAGGAAAGACAAAAGAGAGAGACAAAGAGAGAGAGAGAGAGAGAGAGAGGGAGGGAGAGAGAGAGAGAAACATCTCAAAGCACATTGACATTCTGAGTCGTGCACTAGCCATTAGCTTCTTCCTCCTGTGTCTCATTACACGAAAGAGAGAGAGAGAGAAAGAGAGAGCAAGACAGAGAGAGAGAGAGACACACACACACAAACACAAAATGCTGCCCAGTAAACTATTAACAGAGTAACAATCAGATGAAATTTATTTACGGATCTGTTACTCTGACGTTTACTGTGACTAACAAGCAGAATTGAGAGGCTAAGATAATATTCACCATTATGTTAGTAACCAGAATAAATTCATTTTAAAAACGTAGAAAGCACTGCAACCCAGATAACAATTTTAGGTTATAAGAACGTTTCCCTAATGTTTCCATTCTGGTAATAAAAAGAACGTTAAAAGTGTGCAGGTTTTGGGCCGCTGTATAAAAGTTACTGTTTGGATTATGAACATTATTAAACATTATTTAAGCCTTTTTAAATCTGTAACGTTCATAAAATGTTCCACTAACAACTAAAGAATCACCTTTCAGATATATGTGATATACTGTATATTGCTAAAAATAACTTTGAGAGAACATTCAGAGAACATCAGTTCTAGCGTTCTAAGAACGCCCCGTTAGGTGGAAAGTCTCATCGATCTTGTAAAATGTCACCCAAAATTATTACACAAATACATCACAATGGTTGACAGCATGAGTTCTTATTTAAAACCAGCTCACATCTACAGGCGTGCGCTGCTGCCAGACCACTGCAACTCAACAAATGTCAAAACCCTTTACAGAAACTGCCGGCTGCACCAGATTGATATATCTGCACTTGGTTCGTTGTGGAACCGTGTTTCAATCAATGGCAAGTGTATGAGCTTAAACCTACGAAATATTATTGTTATCAGATAATGAGGGAGATATGATTGACTGAGCTCAAATATAATTCTGTTCCTTGCTCTCAGATACTCTGTGGAGTTTGCAGATTTTAAAGGTTATTATTCAGATAAAGCAAAACCCTTGCAGCTAAACTGCAACCCCAGGAGACCAAACCCAGGTTTGAATAAAGAAGTCTATGTGTGTGTCTTTTGAATATATTAGATACTTCAACGTCACAGGGTGTATTTAAGTTCTTTCTGCACCTAGTCAGTTGACTTTAAATGGGGCCGTGCAGGGGACACAAGATCAAGTCTGGCCTGCAACACATCCTGCTGCAAAATTTTACCTGTGCATTGTTGCAACATCTACAGCGTCATCAAAAATAAACGTCATGTCTGCATGCCCAAACAAACGCATGTCAAAAATAGAACAGTCTGCATAAATATACGTTTTTGTATATGCATCAACCAAAACGACACATTTACAATGCTGCATTTAACGTTTCTCTCCAAGCAGCAGCAGTTTACCAGCTCGCTAATAACAAACTTTTATGCACGACCTTGACCAGACCTTTCCTGAACAAACCTGTGGTGAGAAACACAGCTCTCATTACGGATCATAAAGCCGAGCTCTTTGTGCAGCAGAATCTGCTTCAGCTGCTTTATTGCAGTGTGAGGTGACTCAGGGCGGCGGGCCAGGCCGGCTGGCATGCGCTTGGTCGAGGACGTTCACCACAGAGCCAGAACGGTGGGGGGATGAGATTTACCCTGAGTTGACTTTCGCTTCTGTGAAATTGTCTGCTCTCTTTACTGCCCTGTTTACCACACCTACAACATCATGTCTCCGGTTTCATCCGACACGTCTCCAGAGAGAATTTTAAATGCCCGTTTCTCCTTTCAGAAACGGTTTTGAAGGAAGAATTAAAATGCTGGAATTTCCCAAACAGCTTAATTTATTCCCATCCATTAGGAGCTTGATAACTTTTAACTGATAACCATTTTAGGCTGTTTAACA
>JBAJNP010004817.1:0-12500 GCA_036877545.1 Yasuhikotakia modesta | reverse complement strand
GCCCCCCACGTACAGACTGTCCCCTGAGATAAGCCCCTATCCAAGGTGAAGGAGCATCCGTCAGGGGGCAAAGATGAGTGACATTGAAAAACTGATGCCTTGGGTGTGTGTGTGGGTCTGTTTGTGGGTCTGTGTGTCTGCTTGTGGGTCTGTCTGTGGGGGGTCTGTGTGTGTGTGTGTGGTACCGATGCCCCCACCCTTTTCAATTCAATCAGGAAACAGATTCTATCCTGACCTTGAGCTAAACAAACACTTCAACAAACCCTTACACAAGCACAAAGATGACTTACGGCCTGTGTGTGTGTTTACCTTTATAAACATGCACCCAAAAGTCGCCTAAACATGACAAATCTGACCAAAACCTCCACATCAGGAACCAGTGACATCTTCATTTGTAAAAACACTATAAAATCTAGTCTTTTAATAAGTGCAATAAGGTCTGATAAGGCTGGAGTGTGTGTTAGGAATAGTATAAGGTTGTATTGCTTATAACTAGCTGTTTATATAAACAATAGAAGTCTATGGAATGTCGTTTGAAAGGACTGAAAAGACAAAAAAAGACTGAAAGGAAAACAGAAAGAAAGACTTTTAATACGTTTAACATACTAATACTAAAGATGATTAGGATTAAAAAACTGTGAGTAATAAACTCCAGTTTGAAAATTATGATATAAATGTTGAGCAAACTAGAAGTAGAAGCAATAGGTTAAAACAAATATTTCCTGTTGGTGAGCAAATATGGTTGAATGAAGGGCCTTATCCCTCCCTACATCTCATTACCGACTTCAGTCAGAATAAGTGATTATAACTCCCCTGTCAGCTGTTTTCAGGTTTGAGAGCTAATTAATGGCATAACCTATTAGAAGCCAGCCAACGCTTTCTGCAGAGAAACCCTGCAAATCTCACCTTTTAAAGTTTCAGTGAAGCAGAAGAAGACAGCAGGAGTTTCTGGGCGTCCGACAAACTCTGGAAACTCCTCATCGACCACAACTGGAAGATAAAATTCAAGAAGTCAATAAATTTGAAAATTGGAAGTTCAAGCGGGACTGAGTCTGTTAAATCAAAATCATTGTTATGGTAACTTTAAAGCATTAAATATCTCTCGTAACTGCTGGATACCGCAATTGTCATACAACATTTACTTTATTACAAGCCGTCAGGGGGCGTCTGCAAATCATTGCGCTCTTTCTGCGCAGACACAGGCAGATCTATTTAAAAGACATCCCATTTCTATCTATATGTTAATGCAACCAGGGGCAACTGAATTGCAGTTTGAAATATTACGTGCCAAGCGGGGCATGAAATTGAGGCAGACAAACAAACAAAGGACTTTACCTCTCGTACGTCTGCCTATAATAAAAACTGGGCTTGACAAGGTGAGAGAAACCAGGCGCTCAAATAAGAGACAGTAAAATGCTGTGACAGTGCTGAGGGTAAATTGAAAATTTATATTCGCAATGAACAGAAATGGCAAACAGCTTTGAGAGGCACTATAATCGTAAGGGCTTAATCATTTTACTGCAAAAGAGACTGAAAGACAAGAGCAGGACAAAAGTGTGACAGAGAATAAATAGTCGACATTCAACAACAGGAAGAGATTTGTTTTCCCTCAGACACACATTGTAAATTCTTAATGATAAAGCGAGTTTTCACTTTTAAAATTTCAATTCTGTTATTATTTACCTCTTAACCCATCAATGGTATTTTTGTAGTTCTTTTTAAAACCTGTCACTAAAAACTGCCTCTGTACAACAAGAGTTGTGTAATAATTAAAAAAAAATACTTCAATACTTTACTTTCGTATTCAATGCGTTTACTTTCAACACATTTGTTTTAGCAGAAATAGCGTATGAACCTTAAACTCGACTGGTGCAGCAATGAAATAATCAGTGCAGCAGATCTGTGAGTTACTGTGTTCAGGGTTCGAGAGCCAGGAGGAGTCCGAGCTGAGTCAGGAATTCTGGACAAGAGAAAGGCCTGTGGAGTTGGCATGTCCCTGCCACATAAAACACCGCCACACAGATCGGCTAACTCTGCTCACGGCCAACTCAACTCCACGTAGAGACCGACCCGAGCATACAGCAACGCAACAGACTGAACCTAACAAACAGCACTGACACTGAAAAAATGAGGCTGTGAAATGTGTTTTCTTTCACACACCAATGAAGAAAGCCAGAGAGGAAATGTGTGTTTATTTAATCTTGAAGATCTTGAAGATTCAATGCAGGGGTCCTTCAAGTGGGTTAAAAACTGACTTTTGTACTTTGTTCAGCTGAAATGATACTTCCCTCTACAGAATTCTAGATAAATCTTGAATGGCAATGCTGGGGTCATGGGTTTAAATCCCAGGCAACGCACAAAATGCTATGTTTGCCATTCTGTTTTGTGCTGCAGAAATTACACACTTTAGCATTAAAGTGTTCAATTACTGTGGAGGACTTGAATCACAAATCAACACGATTTCACACATGCAGTTTAACAAACAAAACCTATGTCACAAATATTATTCTAACTCTGTACATGTGGAACATATAAGACATACAAGAATAAAAGATTCCTCAGTGTCAGTCTCAAAAAACCTGAGGAAGGCTTTTTAGGAAGCGATGTGAAGACGTCTGACGGACCTGAATGCTGGGAGTCATGCTAGACGCACTTGTCACATGGATTTAAGTGATCCCAACAGCAGAACACTCAGAGACAACAAAGACACAAAGTCAAGGGTGGGCAGAAATGTCCTGAATACACGATTACATAAAACCCAGGCCGTAGCACTAAAGGATAAGACTGCAGAGTTTTGCAGGAGTTGCTGTAATTTAGCTTTTTTCAAAACACACTGCTTTCATGAGAAACTCTTAACAAAAAGGTATCTTAGGTCCCAGGTGTTTTGATCTATTTTTTTTCACAGATAAATAGTTTTAATCCAAAGAGTCTTACGGTGCATTAAAATCATAAAATGCATTTAAATTGAGGCACTCCACAAAGTTCAATAAATTCAGCCAATAAGATGGGGCCATTAAGTACATTATGGGCGGAGCATATATGGCTCCTTTGCTGTCATTATGTCCTTACAGAATTACATTAGGTAATGTGGACAGTAATGTGGACAGAAAGCAACTCACCTCCTTTCAAAGCGATTGCCAAAGCCACACCTCCTCCAATAGTGTGCAATGGTATGCAAATACATTGTTTGACAGCCAAGTTGGACAACCTATGGTTACATTCTGAACGAATGCAACGAATGGACGAACATTTTATAGTCCTGCTCTTTTTTACAGAAGATATTAATATTTATAATCAACAAAGCATAACAAAAATGTTTCTGGCTTGACTGAACACAATTTCCAAATTTTTTTGACAATGAAAGGATGTTTAAATGATCATTTTTTAAGGCCTGATAAGCATAATTGTAATATTCACTTTCATTCCCAGGACTTCTGTAACTGGAAACCTACTGGACACGAAGGCATCCATAAAGGCACAATCGAGGTCTTTGGGTTCAGACTCAAATATGAGACAACAGACAATTATTAAAGTAGAGTAATGCACGGCATGAACAACAGTAAAAATGTAGAAATCATATGGAAATAAACGTCAGGTGAACAACTCGAGGTCAACAAGACAAGGTTATGGCCCTCAGATAGTGACCTGAGCCGAATATGAACCAGCTTCCAGATGTAAGGATTACTGCACCGCTGTACACAAGCTGTAGTTTTAATGACGGACCTAAAATGACCCTCAACGCTGTTTGTCTCCAATGTTCGCCCTCTAGCTGTTTGGTGGCAGTACTAAAATACCCAAGTAAAACGCATCTAAAAGTAGCAGACGTCTGCAAAGACTGATGTTTCCTAAAAAGCTGGAACTAACTTTTTTCCTGCCTATTTTTTCTTTCTGCTGATGTCCTGACAAGTTCCTGTATGTATTACTTATGTGTTGCTTTGATATTTACGTTTGGATATTTATTTCAACACGAACTCCCCATGCATTCGCATTGGGATGCAAGATGCGCAAACCTAAGGTCATGCCCAAGTTGCCCGCAACCTTATCGCCCTGTGCAACAAAGTCAGTCATTTCAGAAGTATAACAATTGACTTTAAATGGTACAGTGTTCAAAATGCACGAGTCACGAACTGATCCACATTGAAACGAGAGAATTTAACTCTTTAAACGCAACAATATTGCTATTGTGGCCACTGCATTCTTGTAAACCTTCCCATTTCTGTCTCTGTCGGCGCTCCGTAGAAGTTGCAAACTTCATTGCGCGGTTACATTTTACTGTCGACATCACGTTATTTCAGCCCGGGACAAACTACTGTAAGTTTCAAACGCCAAGCTACGTCGTTCAAAATAGTAACACGTTAAATATGCATATGAAGTGATTTAAATGCCGTTGTCTACTTGCCATGTTGCTCCGATATATCGAGCATCGATGCAGTGCGCATTTAACTCCGTTTGCGCCGGACTTCCGCTCGCCATCTAACAGCACGTCGGATTTTCACATTTCCTCAGTTTTCCTTCCCCTTCGGTGTTTTTTTCCCGTGCTAGCGTTCAGACAGACAAAAATGCAGAGGCTGCTTTTGCAGTAGGAATTGGTGATTGGAGCACAGGGATCATATGGGCTTTTTGTCAGAAGTTTTAAAGGGACACCGCACCGAAAAATTTGTACTCTGTCTGAGCTGTGCTGTGCATTTACATCCGAAAAACTAGCAATAGACATGAGCCAAGCTTATAGGGAATTACAGACATTGTTTCCCACAAGCACGAATATGACCTTGTGGATATGCGCCTATCTTTGCGCACATGCGCTCAAACTGCGCTCAGACTGCGAACTCAAGACCCAATAAAAACAAACTGCTTAGTTGACAGTTTAAATCTTACATTATAAATCGTATATCATATACCTGTTCATTAAAGGTGACATCTGTTACTTTTTAGGTTACAATAATCACCATAAAACGATATTGGGCATGTAACAGGTACCTTAAGCTATAATAAGGTTTCATTCCAAGGTGTCTGACCGATTTCCTGGGAATTGGCAGTTTGGCTTAATTTGACTTCAATATGTTAATAAAGACACTTAAAGTAATATGTAGTTTTTGTTTTAAACAGTTATTGCCACTTTAAAACAGAAAAATATAAACACCACCAGCTATGATTTCCTAAACACATTCACATTCAGACCCTTATGAAGAACAACACAAATGGCATAATTGGTTTATTATATTTAAACGATTAATTTAAACCAGCAGCAGATACATTCATCAAGACTGTTGTTGTTGTTTTTCCAAGGACAACCATTTACACAAAAAAACATTCATCTGCAATACAACAAAAGCATTTCTATTAAATGTCTACCAATTACCTTCTCAGTCCCAAGATGAACCTTATTTACAAAGTCTTGTTTTTAAACTGTTTACTAAATAATCTTTTGAAACAATTTCACATCTTCAAAAAACATATACATTTATATATATGCAACTTTACCACTACAGTCCAAAGGATTTAAACAAAATACAACAATACAGTCTTGTATTGTTTCAAATGTGCCTTTATTTATAGATTATATGAACAATATAACAAAAAACAAAGTCTGAATAACAAACAACATGATGATATGTGTGCATGTCAAAGTATTGACTGTACAAAACTGCATATTTGTAAAACCATATGATGGAAGACAAACGTGTTTAATGGCCTCATGGTTTCTGAAAATCATCTCAGCTGTATTGACCGCTGCGTCTGCGACTCCACTGACTGGAGGAACTGCGACGATACGACCTGAATCTGAAGACAGACATTAAAAATATAAGCTTCAATAATGCAAAATATCCAGTATAGGCAGAAAGTTTTTAATAACTATATATCCTGAGATAATATTAAAGTTTATATGCAAAGTACCTGGACTTACCTGGAGCTATAGTAAGAGTCAGACATGTATTTTTAAAATGTTAATTATTATTAATAATAAATAAATAAATAAAATTAAATGTCACCAGGGTAACATGCATACATGACATAAATATGCTCACTATGTGATGACCTCTGTATCAACTTCTAGAGTAACTCCAACTCTCTGTGTGTCTGAAACACACTGACCATGAAGTCTTAAGATGTCATACTGAAACAAAGCAAGCAGAGTCTTCCTCCTCACCTTCATTCAACTCCAGTGGAGGCTGCCAGGAGAAGGTCTCTTTCATCTTTTGGATTTCTTGTTTTTGGATCTTCAAGATCCTGGAAGAATTCGGGCCTTTGTGCCCGTGTTCACGCTTGGCTTTCTTCCTCTTGTGCTTCATAGTTTTTGTGTCTGCATCAGAGAGTTCCATTACTCTTAAATTTCTCAAACATTTCCTCACCCACAATCTTTTTTCACAGTCGCTCTCAGACTGCCAGCACAAGACAAAATCTGCCTCTTTCTCATTTCAGTAAGTCCTCCTTCCTCTTGGTTATGCTCAGCAGCAGCGTGTTAGTCCTTCCTGCGTTCTCTCTTTCACTTTCCACCCAGATTTACTGCTTTTGTCCACTAATGGTTCTGTCCTTTGATTAGGGTTCTTGCATTTCATTGCCACTGTCTGAAGATCACTGTGTCTATGAATAGGACTGTGGGGACAATCTGATCCTTCCTCTGAGGAAGGAGATGTGTCTTTGTGGCCCCTGCTAGGATTTGCATGCTTATGGCCATTTCTGAGAGAACTACAGTTTCCTTCTCTTGTCACCAGATCTTCTGTAATATGAACCATATGATTCTGATCTACTGTAGGAGGAACATCTGCTGCAATACCGACTCTGCGATCTGCTGATGCTTCTAGACCGACTGAGAGACCTGCTGCTGGACAAACTCTTTGAAGGAACTTATCAGGAACAACATTGTTTATGTTATAGGGCCTCTTTGACTAAGAACAGTGACTGTCTTAAGGGAGGTCTCTAGAGGAACGTTAGCTGATAGGCTGACTAGTGCATTGGAAGCTGAGACTTTCCATCTTTCCATCTTCTGAATGCAGATGTAACAGGGTTTCCAGGGATTTTGGCCTGGTTTCCATTGAGATGGGGGTAAACTGTCACTCAAGTCAAAACAGGACCACCCTCGGAAGACACAGCTGGTGGGGGTTTAGGTTCTTCACTTTGAACCACTTTAGGCACAGACTTGTCTAATTTGGAAGCACCACCCTCTGTAGGCTTTGACTTTTGAGGGGATTTTGGGATTTTTTTTGGAATGTGTGAGGTTCTATATCTAGAGTTGACCTGGTTTGTGACCTAGAATGAGTAAAAGAGTACCCTGATCGACTACAGCTTGACCTCAAAGAAGATCAAAATCTTCTATCACACCTTGAGTATCTTCTGGAGTAGGATCTACTTTTGGAGTTTGATTGTGAATCTCTAGAAGAATGTGAGGTGTTGAACTGAATTTCTGGATCAATGTTGGCTGAAGTGTTCAGAGGCCTCACTTAAGAAATGCTCTCCTGATCCTGACCTAGACCTTGAGGTGTCGCTTCTGCCATCCCATCTGTTTGAACAATAGTCAGATTGCTGTAGGTAAAAATCTTTGTCCCAACCATGTTTTTTTACCTTACAAAATGCATTTCTGAAAGCTGTTTTTTATACATGACAACTATGATGTACATCATATAATCATTAAAGTATGACATACATTAAGAAATAATGTTAAGAGATAAAAATGAGTCTTATAATGTTAGAATGAGAGGAGAAACATCTGTTTATTCAATGGCAGAAAGGGGACTAACATTTTTACGGTCTCCTCCTGGGTGGGCATGTCTTGGCGGAGCAGGAAACGTTTTTTTGGCACGGGTGGGATCTCTTCTGGTCGGACCACAGGCTTCTCTCTCTTCACATTCTGCTCAACCACACCATCGTCTTCCTCTGCCATCTCTTCCTCAGCGTGACTGTGAGTCAGGAAAGGTAAACAGTGAGGCTACTTGTGTTAGCCAAGAGACAAGACCACCCAAAGCACCAATCGAAAACCAGCTCAGATTTGACTATATTTACATGTGTGACGGACGGTTGTCTCAAATAAAGACGTTTAATATTTTTTGGCACGTACAACAGCAGACTCTGTTGAGGAGCAATGCTGTGATGAAGAACTCTGAGAGTCACAAATAAATGTTACAATAAATGTTAAAATGCCAATCTGATATTTAACAGTATTTAATAAAATAGCAACTAGTAGCACTTCTCCATTGAAGTCTGTACATTTCACTTTTTGACCTTGTTTAGCCCCTGAGGTCTATTTCAATACAAATACACTGATGGATGTAATATTACCAGGCTCTCTGTTGATCTCCACATCAAAATAGCACTGGGGGTGATGGTTCACCCCAAATGTGTAAAGATTGCGTTGCCTGTAATGTAAAATCACAGCAAAACACAATAAAAGTTTGTAGTCTTTCCTAAGAGTTGCAATACAAGTTGCATAAACAGGTTACACTGTAATGAACAAACGCCATGTCTTTAGTGTTGTTTAGTAAGTGTTTGCTTGCAATGGTTATCATTAAAGCTAACTGGTAATGTTTTATAATAACAACAACAACATCGAGTCAATGCATTTAATGTAAAAACTGGATATATTATATGTAACAACATGCATGTATTGTTTCACTGGAAAAGACTTACATGTAATCGTAGATAAAGGGCAAAAATCGCCTGAACAGCTGAGCTCGTCTGTCTGTTTTTTACATAGACATGCAACACAGTCGCCCACTATCGGAAACAAGCAACTATTACAAAAACATATCGTAGCAATAGCTAAAATGTATTAATGGTTTTCTGTAGCTTTATTTTATATTGTTTGTCATTTTGTGCTCGCAAATAATAACATAATAGCAACCTGTAATGTTTTCTGTGTTAAGAACAATAAGGAACTATTATTTTAGCCGTAGTTATTTTAATATTTATTTTTTATATATATTTTTAAAGATGCTCTTCAGGTTGGCACGGGGACTTTTATTTTGAATGGGATTCATGGGAGACGCTCCTGTTTCCCATAATTCAGAGAGACAAACCGAAAGATCTTAGTTGTGTTTTAGGTTATAAATAACTACATGCTTTAAAGAAAGTTAGTTCCTACTTTATTTCCCATTAAAGTGACACAATCTGTATTAGACTGAGCTGTTGTAAGGTAAGGAGTTGGTATAGCGCGCATGCGCCTGTTGTTCAGGACATAATAGTTGTATCTGAACTCATTTCTGTGGCACTGAAATATTATACAGTGAATTTAATAAATAAAATTCAGTTCACACACGATAAAACATGGTGAATTATCTCACCTAGGATATATCTGAATTATATCCTAACATCCCGTATGTTAGGATATAATTCACATGATAATTCATATGCACATTTCCAATGGTTTGGCTGTTGTAAAATCACAGCACAGCCACAACAATGTTTTAAGGTTTAATTCTTCACCACATAAATCACAATTGAAACTGAATGCAAAGTTTTTGTTTTAGGATGGTTTGTAATTGTCTTTATTGAGAAACAAATCGGCTGTCAAACTGTAACCACAGAAACACATTACAAATAAATACATATCATACAATTATTTTTATTTAACAAGGGACTAGGTACAAACACATGCTTCCACGTTAAGTGTGTCCCAACTTTTTGACTTTGTTTACTCATTCATTGCTGGATTTTAAAGGAAAAGCATCTCATATCTTCACAACTCCTGAAGTGTTCAGACAGAGTTCTGGTTTCACTCCGCTTTGTGCTCAGAATGTGTTCACACAGAGACCCAGTGGGAGAATGTCACTGATCCTGTTTGCCTTCGTGGTCCGGATCAGCGATGGACTCCCTCTCTCCGCCTCCACTGATTTCCTGCACAACAAGGAACTTCAGGAGAGAAAGCGTCAACTGAAAAACGTCTCTAAATCCCTGGGCTCCTTACCGGAGCGCTGTGTGGTCCAGGGACGTGAGCTTCACATTTAGTAAGTGTGAATTACTCAGTGTCCCACTGAGATGGTGGTGAGATAGTTTGGACAGGTACAGGAACAACATTGGATACCAAGAACCAATAACATTGCATAGCTGGTTCAGGTGATCTTAATTAGCTTTGAAGCTACTGTTTGCAGGTCTGTGGACCTAGTTGGAGACCTCTGGTATACATATGTTCCTTAAGATTCGAACCCATGACCTTTGCCCTGCTAATGCAATGCTCTACCAAACAAAATTACAACTCTGAATAGCATAATTTGCTAGATGTGTTTAATTTATAGACATGCATGGGAGTTTAAAACGGAGGGCTAGTTTAAATGCAAGTGTGTTTGGTCTTAGCCAGGAAATTGGTGTCCGCCCTGTGAAATCATTTGTTAACTAAGTGGCCTCTCTGTGTGTTATAGCTTCCTTTCATCCGAGGGTGTGTCCTACATGACCGTATGTGCCTGCAGTCTTCCCGCTGCCATAGCCTTCTGTTTCTTGGAAGATTTGTGCTGGGAGTTCACAGCATGCTTTGACAGCTCAGCTGTGGCTCTGGCAAGCAGGCCGTACCCGTTTCTGGAGTTTGGTGGGTGACGGAGAATGAGGACTATGCGTTTTTTTAATGCAAAGTAGTAATTATGGAATTAAATAGTTAAGAGTTCACCAGATTTACACAAGACACATTAACAATTGTACTAAAGGGAACATAACTTGCTATGTGTAAAAACCAGGGCTGTCAATGGAATTATGTCAATAAAATGGTTGAAAAAACACACAATAAAACTATTTGAAATTATGTATCTATGCATTTGTTATGTAAACACAGTGTCTTAATTTACTAAACTAGATGCCAGAGCATGTATGTAATGCAGTGTACTGTGTTTTAGATAGTGCCATTCAAAAACTACAACACTATTATAACCAGAATAAAAGTCCGTATTTGGAAATTACCCTCACTGAGGTGCAGGAAGAGCTGAGGACCAGCCCTCCTCACATCCTCACCGTGGAGGATGTGGCGCTTAGCAACGGAGCAGCCAATGGGCATGCGGAACACACATCTGCATCAGGTTAGCCCCCAAAATACTGTATGCTTTGATGATGAATACAACCATTGATTTACATTGGGAATATACTGATTGTTAGGTGCAGTGTGGCTAAACATTGTTGATTATTGATTGATTTTAAAGGTCAAAATCAAAGACTGGAACCAATCTCAGCACCAGGAATTCTGTCATTGGTTATTAACATAATGTGTGCTGCCCTGAACCTTATACGTGGTGTTCACCTTATTGAAAACACCTTCCAGGTACCACAAGTGTTTCAAATGCTAATACACAAATATCAATGTGAAGAAGTTGAGTCACATTACAATTATCATTTTATGGTAAAATACAATTTCTTTACAGGATGATTATGACAGTTTGTGGAACGTTGTGGCATTTCTTATGGCGTTTCTCTGCTGTGTTTGCCAGGTAAGAGGTCTTACTTTATACGATGTATGATAGAATCAGCCTGTGAGGAAATTTAATATAGGGAGTCCAGTCCCTGTTCATGGAGGGCCAGAGTCCTGCAGGTTTTACATCCAACCCTAAACAAACACACCTGATCTAGCTAATGAAGGTCTTACAAGGCAGATTAGAAACTGCTTCCAGGCAGGTACGTTGAGGCAAGTTGGAGCTAAAACCTGCAGGACACTGGTTCTCCAGGAACAAGTTTGGACACCCCCAGGATTGAGACTCATCTCTCAGATCTCTCTTTTTCTCAACCCAGTGTCATCTGTACTTGTTTCACACCTGCCAGAAGAAGTTGAAAGCCTTCACTCTCCTGGTCCTCATCATCTCATGCAATGCTTTTCTCCTGGACCTGAGGAACATCTGGCAACTGGTCTTCCACTTCTCTGTGGCCTCTGTCTCCACTCTGCTCACCCTCCAGCGCAAACTGCAGGACAGAAGCATGGACTATGGGGTGTGAGAACTTCAGAACGTCTTTGGATTGAGCAATGTAGGGTGAGATACCTCCAGCCTGAAAGACCTATAAGAAGATCAAATAATTATCGTATAAAGTGACACTGAGCTTGTTTTAGCTGTTGCTTTAATCTGATGGTTTGTTTTAACATTTGGTTTGTAAAACATGTAATAAGTGCAATAGCTTTTTTTTGCAGGGTTTTAATTATTTTATGCACATCAAATTAAGATGTTTAATAATGGTGTATGTTTGTTCTGTTCATTTGTAATTTATTTGCTGCAAAAGAAGAAAATGTACCAATATTTATGTTAATTTAAACCAGTTTATCTTTCTGTGATTCTTATCCCAAAGATTATAGATTCCAGTTTCAACATTTGTCATGGAATTCACTGCATTCCTTTCTAACGACATAGTTGGCAGGGATTTTGTAGAAGTTCAGAGCAGGTGTTGAAGAAACGCAGGATTTTGTTTGCATTTACAGAATTTTTCTAAGGTTTACATATTTTCTCACTGAAGATTATTTACTAATGTTTATCAACATACAGGATCAAAAGTCTGAAACTATTAAAATCTGTTATCCAAAGTCTAAAGTACATTATCATGTAAAA
>JBAJNP010004816.1:9001-31713 GCA_036877545.1 Yasuhikotakia modesta | reverse complement strand
CATGACTCTTTCGGGGCCTTTTAATTTTCTAAAGCTGCATGGCTCTTAAGTTCTTTAAGTTTGTTGATAGCATAACCATATTGGTAACCATGTTGATATAATCGATATTGGATATTGAGTGTTCTTTGTCTTATCTTTAATTGTTATTTGATGTGGTCAATCTCAAACATTACAAAGTGCTACAAAGTAGGTTTATTTTATTTTTAAAAAGCTTTAACTTGCCAGAGGAGAACTGGCCCTCCCCGACTAGCCTGGTTTCTCACAAGGTTTTTTTGGAGTTTTGTTTCCTTGCCACAGTCGCCACAGTTGGCTTGCTTAACGGGAGTCTGCTGACACTAGTTTTACATTACTCTAATTATTGTATTCTTTCTATGTCTGTTATATCTGTTCGGTTGTGTATGTATTGATTTGATGTCTGTTTCTCTTATTGTTAGAACTGTTTCATTTCAAGTTTTTAAATACCATACATAAATGTCGTGGATCCGGTTAAAATAAACCGTAGCCGTGCATCAAGGCCATTTCTTTCATCAGGAGGTGATGAAAGGTTTGAACACCACTTGTACCGCCGGGGAGAGCAGCTCACCTGTGAACGCGAGCTGGCATTTTGTCTTGAACTTCACACTGTCACTGCAGCAATAACATTAGCGGGGACGGGGCCATTTGCGGGGCTCGGGTGTATGCAAACTATGTTTTCTGTTATGTTTCATTTTCATGAGGAAGGGATGAGTGAGAGGAAACTGACGTAAGATTCCACAGCTTTCCAGCCTCAGCCGTTTTCAGGCACTCATTTTTAAAACATACATTTATATACTTTAGAGTGGTTCAAAATGTCTGGAAATTTTCCTATGTTCTTTTAGGTGGATTCAAGACTAGAAAAAAATAGATTTTGACTCTATGTCCCTTTTAAACAGTTCTGTTTGGCCTTTGGACTGGGGTGATATTTTGATGTTAGACTGATGTTGATATTTAGGCTTTTGAATCGTTTGGTTATCCAAACTTGAGAGGAAAATTGGGGACCACAGTCAGAGACTATGTTTTCAGGCAACCCATAAAATCGAAAGACTTGGTTAGATAATTCTGCAGTCACCAATAATGTGGGTAACTTGGGTAGAAGGATTAGATGACAAGCTTTAGATAATCTGTCAATTATGGTCAATATGGTTGTATTACCTGCAGAGTTTTGGAGGTCAGTGATACAAACTAGTGCAATGTGGGACCAGGGGCTTTGTGGAATGGGGAGAGGTTGTAGTAGACCAGATGGTAGTTGCTTGGGATTTTTAGATATTTTGCATATGGCAGAGGTTTGAACAAACTTCAGCAAATGTTGTTTTCGTTTTTGTAACAGGTATAACATGGCAGATATTCCAGGATGACCAGAACTGGGACTTTTGTGCACCTGCTTCAGCAATCGTTCTCTTAAGTGGAGAGGAACAAGCAGTAAATCATTAGGACATTAGACTGGAAGAGGCTCACCTTTGGTATTCTAAATTTTTATGGTCTGTAAGGACTGTGAATGGATGTGTAGCTCCCTTTGGCCAGTGGTGCCATTCCTCCAGATCAAGCTTGATGGCTAGCAGCTCACGATTTCCCACATCATGGTTCCTCTCTGCTGGGGATAATTTTTTTTAAGAAGGAACAGTTGTAACCAAGGAAAGTGGTACAGGTGGTATGAAACTCACATTTCTCTTCTTTTATCTAGAGATGATACTGTATAAGGAGTTTCAGGACAGATCATGAGAAAATGTGACATGAGAAATGTGATCAGATAAAGAGTTGGAGAATATTAAGATGTCATCAATGTATACAATGACCCATTTCTCTAACATGTCTCTGAAGCTGTGTAACATGCTGTCTAATATGTCTCTGAAGCTGTGTTTTTTAACGGTGGTAAAAAACAGGGAACAAGGGCAACACAATACATCGCAACGTCCTGTTTGCTGGCATGCTGTTTTATAGCCAGCAAACAGGAAGTTGTGATGTATTGTGTTGCCCTTGTTCCCTGTTTTTTTTGTGTCTGTGTTTCATGGCTACTTTTGGTTTTTGACTTTGGACTGTTTATTGGTATTTGATGTTTTGCTGCCTGCCTTGACCCCTGCCTTGTTATTGGATTACTGAGTATTGGATTGCCTATGTTGTCACCCCTCTGCCTGTTTTTCAAACACTGCCTGTTTTTGGAATATGCCTTCGTTAAATAAAAGCAAGAAAACCCTGCATTTGAGTCCACCTCCTGTCTCTCTGCGCACCCACGCTGTGACAGAATACATCGCTGCACCAGGTCCCAGCAGGTTATCTGAGGACCCTATTGGACAACTTTGGACTCTGCGACAAGGTAATGCCTCCATGGAGGACTGTGTGTCCCAGTTTTGTGCTCTGGTTAATAAGGTTTCATTCTATGATTAACGTTGTTTTTTAATTACGATTATGATTAACCTATTTACTGGCCACAGAGGGGAATAAGCGCACGTTGATGGAGTTTCTGGACCTGGCATTAATGCTGTGTGGTTTAACTGTGGGTGATGCTAAGTAGCAGGACAAGATGGGCGCCGTTACAGTGATTGCACATGAAAAGATGGACGCCGCTACAGAGGTTGCACATGACAAACCCGAGTCAGCACCCGTCATGGCCGCCCATCCTTAGTCAGCACCCATCATGGCCATCCATCCTGAGTCAGCACCCGTCATGGCCGCCCATCCTGAGTCAGCACAGATTCTGATCAGGCTATAGGCATTACGCAAGTCTAACATGGTGTAATACTTAACTTCTCTTAGTTGTTCCAGGGAAGCAGGGACAGTAGTAAGGGGTATCTTTATATTACAGTAATGTCATTTAATCCACGATAATCAATACAAGGATGAAGGTCACCGTTTTTCTTTTTAACAAAGAAGCCTGCAGAGGCTGGGGAACTTGAAGGACAAATAAAGCCTTTAGCTAGTTCCTCTTCAATGAAGTTTTTCCATGGCTGCTGACTCAACCAGGAAGGAGATCGATGGTCTATGGATTGATGAGCAGGGAGCTGGGCTGTCTTAACTTTGTTGAAAACCTCTCTTAGGTAATGATATTCAAAAGGTAGGGTCGTACTGGGTTTTGATGTTTTGAGATTCAGGAGAATTGCTTTGAGTGGGAACTTTGGTTACCTATTTCAGACAACAGTGATGACGTGATGGATCCCATTTTAAGATCTTTCCCTCTCCACATGAGATCAACCGGTTATGAAGTCATAACCATGGCAGACCCAGGATCAAATTGTGTGTAGCTGTAGCACCAACTTGCAAGAGAAGTTCTGCAGTTAGTTGTAAACCTTCTCTGGGTCTAATGGCATGACCATCTATGACCTCAACTGTAATGGAAGAGGAGTTGCAGCTTTTGAGGGAATGTGATCAATGGTGGTGGTATTGTTACTCACCACTGGTTTGTTAGAAAGACGAACTGATGACTTCTTTAACTTCTGATGACCGGCTTGGCCACAGTAGAAACATAACTGACCTTTTCTTCAATGGTCATGTTTCTCTGGAGAGAGGCGAGTATTGCCTAGTTGCATGCATTCACTGAGGTCAATGCACTCATGGTAGAAAGTGGATCTGTATCGTGATCTAGAGCAAATTAAGTTATCTAAATGAATCGTGAGGTCAATGAATTGAGAGTGTTTTACCTATGTCTCGACAGGCCAATTCTGTCTAAAGTTTGTTGTTTACCCCCTTACGAAACAGAAGCTTCAACATGTCCTTAGTCCAGTTGGTTTGTGTGGCTAGTGTGTGAGTTTTAAGTGCACATTCTGCTGCCGGCTCATTTCCTGGTAAGAGTCTACAAATATTCTCTGGGGCTTTTCCCCTCCGCAGGGTGATAAAAAACTTTTCTAAAATATCATAGAGAAACATTTAATTTACTAAAGGTTGAGCCTTCAGGCTGGCAGATCACTGTTGCCCAATCTGAGGCTTTCCTGGAGAGCAAGGAACAAACAAACGCTATGCATCTCATGTTTGTGGGTACAGAAAGTGTTCCCTTATACTTGGCTGGGTTGAAAGCCTAGTCTATGAAAGCCTAGCCTATGAATACACTAGCATTGTGTTGCTGTGTAACACATACCCTAATTAACATATGCACATTAAATATTTAAAGGAGACCTAGAGTCAAAATCAGTTTTTTTCTAGTCTTGTCGGTGGCCGGGAAGTGCAAAACAGCAGTATACCCGTCTTAAAGAACATTGGAAAAGTTCCAGACATTTTGAACCACTATAAAGTATATAAATTTTAAAAATTATGTGTTTTAAAAATGTGTAAATGTGTGCCTGAAAACAGTCTGTTCCATCTGGAAAGCTGCACCTTATTACATCATAAGAGTCTCACGCACCCCCCCTCCTCACGAAAATAGTTTGCATAGGCCCGTCCCCCTCAAACGGCCCACCCCTGCTAATGTTATTGCGGCAGGAATGTTGTGTAGTTCAAGACAAAATGGTTATTTTACATCAGGCAGTTTTACAAACCTGCCGGCATCTCTTAGAGTTTGATGCTACCACACCAAGCTTAACAATCATTGCAAGCTGTATTACATTGTTAGATTAGATTGTGTTTATGAATTGTTAAAAGTATAACATAGTTGTTCTATATTATTTATGTGTTAAATCCTTCAAGATAATCTTCCCTGTTATCCTGTTTGTCAATCAATTACATAACTGTATTCTGTTTAAAATGAATTAACACAGTTTTGTATTAATATTTATTCAATATACAGTACAGGCCAAAAGTTTGGACACACCTTCTCACTCAATGAGTTTTCTTTATTTTCATGACCGTTTACATTGTAGATTCTGACTGAAGGTATCTACTCTACAACTTCACACTCCAGGACAGGTTTCAAAACACAGACTGGAGTATGTTTGTTTCTCAGGCAACATGAGACACTCACATGGACTCACATGTTCTGGATTATATCAACACCACCATTAACAGTGCTACAACCCAGAAACAAATTACCACGTACCCAAACCAGAAGCCATGGATGAACGAGGTGTGCCTCCACCAACTCTGCCTTCAGATCAGGTGATGCAATGGCCTACAGCACCTCAGGGCAAATCTGAAGAGGAGCATCAAAAAG
Source organism: Yasuhikotakia modesta (assembly GCA_036877545.1). Lineage (NCBI taxonomy): Eukaryota > Metazoa > Chordata > Actinopteri > Cypriniformes > Botiidae > Yasuhikotakia > Yasuhikotakia modesta. The sequence goes on along the minus strand of JBAJNP010004816.1, from coordinate 26,621 downwards.
GCCAGGAACTGCTACAAGCAAAAACTAGAGGATCACTTCTCCAACTCTGACCCTTGACGCATGTGGAAGGGCCTTCAGGCCATCAGCGACTACAAAATCAGCAATTCCACCCCCACAGCCACAAATATCGTCTTCCTGAATGAGCTTAATGACTAAATACAAACAATAACCTGCTCCTTAACACCACCAATGATCAAGCACACATGGTCCCATCCACATCAATGGGATAGCTGTTGAGTGTGTCTCCTGCTTTAAGTTCTTGGGGACCCACATCTCTGAGGACCTTTCCTGGACCACCAACGCATCCAGCCCTGTTAAGAAGGCTCACTTCTTAACAAGGCTGGATGTGTTGGTGGTCCAGGAAAGGTCCTCAGAGATCCTCGATGCAGATCGATGTTGAGGACATCCAACAGAAACGCTGTCTGCATCGAGCACACTGTATCCTCAAAGACTCTTTCCATCCCGCCCACAAACTTCAGGAGAGTGTCAGCCAGAGCCTTTGTTGCACTACATCTTTTTTTGTAAAATTCTGTTTATATCATATTTGTGAATAATCTGTAAATATCATAATCTATATCCTGTGCGTTACTGCTGATTGCACTTCTGGTTAGACCTAAACTGCATTTTGTTAGACATAGGGTCCATGTGCAGCTCTATTAAATCAGAATCGAAACAGGCAAGGGTCAATAACACATCGAACAAACACAGAGTAGATAATCCAAAAACAGTATCAAGTCCAGGCAAGAGTTTGGGGCAAGCAGCAATCAAAACCATAAATCCAAAAAACACAGCGAGGTCAATGGGCAGGCAGCAAACAATCTAGATACGAGGTACACAGTCCAAGGTCACACCAGAGTAAATAACACAGGGATTAAATGCTCAGAAATGATGGCACAGGGCAAATCAAGACTTCGCAAAGATAGAGTCGTTTGGTGTGTATATATAGTGACCATGATTAAAAATGGCCGCCAGCTGGTGGAGGCGGTGGTGGGGCTGGCGGGGCTGCTGGGAAATGTAGTCAATATTCCAGGGATGGATCCCGCTGACGGGTGGTAGAGGGAGCCACAGAGGCCAGACTTGTGACAACTTTATTTAAGTTGAATCTAATCTTAATTGATCATTTAAATTTCAGTTTTTTAAAGAAACTGTACTTTGGTAAGTAGTTACCAAAGACAGTAACACCACTGACAAATTATCAAATTATCATTACCATCACGATGATGCAAAGATCAGGGGACATTTAGGGAATATTAATAATTATATTTTTATCAAAACTTCATTAAAAGTTGTCAGGTCTGCAAGTTATCAACTTAACACCACAGACACTAATAGTGACACATGACACTAAGTGTGACACATGAAATGTAGTTCATTTTAAGAAAATTATTTAGAAGAATGTATTTACCATGCACCCATCAGAAGGACCAGCACCTGTTTACACACAGAAAGTAGCCCAAGTAGATTTCTCCCCTTTTTTTAATTCAATGTAATAAAATTGTATCTTAAATAAAATATATACTCACAACATGATCATTTTATTTGTGTTAAAATGTTATATTGTTGCAACTCAATTCCATGATACCTCTCTGAAGTGTGGTGGGAACATGCATATTTTGTTATAAATGAAATTCTAATTTATTTTTAAACAAACAAAAACCAAATTGTGTTTACCCTACAGAATACAAACATGTAAACATTTCTATATTTATTAATGCTGATATAAACACGTATAATTATATACTGCATATGTTTATTTACATTTTATTCATTAATTTAATTTTTAAATATTTCATATTTAATGGTCCTCCATTAGTTCCAGCTATGAAGACGTTCTGCACTTGTTGCGTGTCGTTAGGGACAGGTTGGAGAGATGTTTCAGCCAATGAGGTGGCTAGATGCTGGTTGCCTGACAACAGACTGGCCAATGAACGTTACATTTGTTTCTTTAGAAGTACAGGGGCGCACTTCAAACTTCTGAGACATCAGGTGAATGAGACGCGCTGCGATCACAAATCTGTTCAATTCATCGGATAATTTCATCTCCCCTCCAAACGATAATGTTTTAAACCGACTGCGTCTGTGTTCATCGTCTTCATGTGAATGTAAGTTAACCTGTTTGGGTCTGTATATGTTAGCTGTTGTGCTAAAGTTGTACCCAGAATGTTTGTCTGTGTATATTTATTATAGATTGTATTCACTGACACGTAAAGCAGAGACACCTGAGTTTTAGCTATTGTTCCAACCAGATGTTGGTGAAAACTGAAAGTTACATTATCTTTGCGAAAGCGGTTCGTGGTTTTGCATGGTAATGTGAGGCAATTCTTTGTTGTTCAGATAGTAAAATAGCGTACCTTTTATAATGCCCATTTCGACACATTTTTCTGTTGTTATACATCCCAACCAAACTACAGTTTATTGCTTTTGGGTCAATGCACTTTACTCTTGTTTTAATTGGCTGTTTTATGCCATAATGTTATCGGGAAGTTCCTTAAGCCTCCGCACACCTGTTCCCAAATGACAATTCCGTTTAGGTAGATGTGAAAAATGTTTTCAGGTTTACCTTAAGCAGATATAAGGACAGAGACAGCCAGCCAGAGCTAAATGGGGCATTTTAAAGAGGGATTTGTTGTTTGTCATGGTATGGATTTAGATTAGATGCTTCTCAGGATAATCTAGAGATTGGCAAAAGATGTCATTACTGATTGCAGCATATTTGAACAAAGGTCTAAGGTGCCGTACCATCAGAGCAAAAATTTGGTAATAGGCAATTGATAGCCAAATTAGCATACTGAGCGTTTCTAATGTCTTAGGAGAAAAAGTGTTTAATGTTGTTACTGTAAGTTTGTTATTTTAACTTTGAGGTGTTAGTGTGCTGTTTGCAGTATTTCCATTTAGGTGCACACATGCCGACCTTCTGATCTGGAATCAGCCTCTGCACCTAAACCCTCTACATTTAACACCTTTTCCTCCTTTGCTCTATCTCTCCACCCCCATTGTCAGCCCATGGCTGTGGTAATCCCACAGTGGCATTACATGGCTCTTTAATCTGTCCACAGGCCTTCTGTGTAATCCAGTGTGCCTGGCTGTTCTGTTTCAGGAGTGCCAACCAGGTGTTCTGCTTTTCCGAATTATAGGGACACCCAAAGGATCTCAGCCTGGCTAAATGCTGACATGGGTGATTTGTGGACACCAACAATGATGCCAGATCCATCTCTTGGTGAGAATTGCTTCAACTCACTCAGGTTACTTTGTCATTGCTGCACTCTTTGCAGCTGGGCAGCAACATGTGAAAAGGTATATGCTGGAAGATTTAAAAGCTTCAGGTTTGAGCAGGTTTTAATAATGGGCTCTGCCCTGTCTTTTGTAATCTGCGCAGACACCAAAGAGCTTTCCAGTATTTCTGGGATCAGCATTTCTCCCTCCAGGCAGAATTCTCACACCTCACTGCACTCTGCCATGGCACTGCCTAAAACCTCCTATAGCGTGTTAAGCGCCTTCTGTACTGAAGAGAACGTGTTGCAGTGTATTGCTTATATCAATCAGGTATTTACACAGGATATTTTCTGCTCATATTTGGGTGTGTTTGAGATTTAGTGAGTTAATCTTTTAATCTTGTCATTTAATCTTCTATTTCACTGGTATTTTCCCACCATCTGAGTGTCGCATTTTCTTTATATGTTCCCCGTTGTGAATGTCTTTGAAAGGCTTGCGCTTCTTTCTCATAGACGCAACAAGCATTGACTCATTAAAGCCATCAGAGTTCATTTTATAACACTGAAAACATCCATTCAAAAGACGGCTGTGTTTACTTGCATTTACTGACAGTGCAGAGCGCAACTAAACTGCATGTTTGAAAAGAGCACTGTAATTGGTCGGAATGGAATGGTTTCATTTTGCTGAAGAACAGGACTGCTGTTTATCGCTTTTTGGAATAAAAGTGGAGAAACAGTGCATGGAAACACAGCAGATAACGTGTTTTGTTAAAAATACATGACAACTTGAATTTTTTGTAATTGCCATTTATCCCGTTTTGGAACCCTTTGGGATATCTTGTTTATCCTGTTTGGGATATAGTCTTCAAATATATAATTATGGTGAAATTGCAATGCAAAAAACATGCATTGACCGATTTACTTCAAACTTGTTAAATATGTTTCCTGTGATGTTAATATGACTTCTGTGAGTGATGGCCGTAGCACCACTGACTGTTGACAAGTTGACATCTATATTCACAATGTATGGTTGAATTGCTTATAACAGCCTGCTAATAGTTTGCAATGAGTCTTTTCTGTGTTTGTGAATAGTGTAATGTTTTTCTGTTTAGGAGGTCTGTTCACTGGGACTGTCTGGAGTGAATCTGAAGGCTCATTCAGATGCTTTGAGTGCTGTGCCAGTTCTGAATTTGCTATATGAACTTCTGCAGCTACAGAGGAGAGCTCAACGTGCCCTGCAAGAACTGGAGACCCAGCAGCTAAAGAACGGCAGTGACCTTGAGCATCTGCTGCACAACAATTCCAGGCTCAAAGTACTCGTCTTCAACAAATTACTTCACAATATAACTTAGAAGTCTTTACTGTACTGCAGTATATTTCTAAAGTATATTTCAGTTGTCTGTGTGCATTACACATTGCACTGATATTACTCGGTTATTGAAACTCAATTATTGAAATGTCATGAATCAATGTTAATGAGTCTGGAGTTTTCCATTTGGATTTATGTGGGTCTTTTTCATCTGCACATATCCATAGTCCTGAATGGATTTGTAGAAAAGGTCTATTTTAATTATGCTAGCACAGTTTCGAGGTCTTCGCTAATGGTGACTACAATAAAATGGTTGCTTATTCATTTAAAACTTACAAACTCTGATTTACAAAAGTCATGGCAAATTTGAACAGGGGTCATGACATTAGAAATAAAATTTTATTTGATATTTTGATGTGATATCATTAAGATGCCAGTCAACAAACTCAACATTAATATTACTTCACCAAAAACATGTTATGACCTTTCAATGTCTTGTCATTTTTGAGTTACGCTCTGCTATTAAATAAAATGTAATATCTAATATAGATAAAAATATCTTCTCCTAAGCATCTGAAAAAATTGTTAGCAAAATATTTTTTTTAAATTTTGAAGCTTGGTTAAGTCAGTTGAAAATTAATTCTTGTCTATTTTTACCAGTAAAAACAGTTTTATGTAAATAAGATGCTTTTGTGGTGTCAGGATCAGCTTGAGCACACCAGGAGAGAGAATTCGGGTCTTCATGAGGGAGAGAGACAGCTACAGCTGAAGATTAAAGCCTTACAGAACTGCCTCAAGTCTGAGAAAGAGGAAGTGAGTGCTGAGTCCACATAGTTTACTCAATCTTCATAAATTATTCAAATTATAACATTTTGAAAGAGAATTTTGTGTGGCTATTGTACAGTATCTCACATCACAGTATCTCATCCAATCAAAATATAGCTGTTAACTTCCATCTGTAATATGATGTAGGTGCAGAAACTGCAGAGCATCATCTCCAGCCGCGCCACACAGTACAACCATGACACCAAGAGAAAAGAGCGAGAATGCACTAAACTAAAAGAACGTCTCAACCAGCTGCTCATGGACAAAAGGGACAAAAAACTTGGTCTGAGGATGATTCCTTTTTTTCTATTGAAACTGCAAATGGTCACACATTTATAATGAAGGGAATGCAATAATTGTGTGGGTTTTTTTATGCCTGAATTTTTTGGAGTTTTGGTCTGCTTGAAAACTTAGGATGTTTATTTATTGGTCAAAATAATTTGGGAACCTTGAGTCATGTTATGTAAAAACTGATATTCTTGTGATATTTACTTGTCCTGTGCCCTCATATTGATGTAGCCATAGAGGTGTCAAACTATGTTGGGAGGTCAGATGGAAAGAGAGGTCTTTGGAAGACAGGAAAGATGGAGGCCAGGTAAGCTGCTGTGCTTGTGCTTTTTATGCTTTCAGATGTTTGCAACAGCAATGAGTAAATGTGATGGTTTGTGTGTCTGTGTTAGGCATGAGGGTGAGATGTACAAGGCCCTCTTGAGTGACTATGAGGCTCGTCAAAGATCTGTGATGCTGGAGAACTCTGAGCTGAAAAAGGTGTTACAGCACATAAAGAGGGATATGATCTCAATTCTGAGTCCAAAAAAACCCTGTGCCAAAACAGAGCCAGCAAATGACAGCCTTGAGCAGGTTGGACAAATTAAAAACTGTGCAATATAAAGTGCAATATAATCTCAAATATACAGTTGTATGTTATTGCTAAACATCATCTAATGCTTAAAAAAGCTTAATTTAAATTCACCCTTACCCTTGGACAGCAAGTTTTGGTAAGTGTTCTTGTGCAGTGTTTTTTGTAATGACTGTGACGTTTAACATCAGGTGGGTTCTGAGGATGAAGAGGAGACTCCCAACTCAAGCCGAGAGACTCTAGAGCAATCCTGTGAACAGGCACGAGAACAGCTCACTAACAGCATCCGTCTGCAGTGGAGAAAACTTAAGAGCCACATGGAGAGACTTGACAGCCAGGGTTTATGTCTTGATGAATAAGATTGATGTTCATGATGGTCATAAAATCATGACACTTGAGAAAATTAACTATTGCATCTAATAAGCAACTTATCTCCACTTGTTTGTGGCAGCATCTATGGTGGCGTGTCAGGAGCGTGAAGGTGAAGAGCTGATCTCCAGGAGTGAACATGAGGAGGAAATGCAGCGGATGAGGCTAGAGTTACAGCAGTGTAAAGATTTCATCCAGATGCAGCAGCAGCTACTGCAGGTAATCTATATGTCTTGTTTCACACAAACTGTTTTCAATGATCTGTTATGGAATATTAATTTGTACCTTTTTAATGTTTCTAAATTACTTTTTTGCACTTTTATATTTAGTTGTTAAAACACAGAAAAAGGTAAAAATTTTTGCATGAAGCTATATGAAGTTATGTGCTTGCTGTGTACTCCTATTACATAAAATTATTTTGTGAGTGTATGTCTGTTGGCCAGTTCATGTTTAAACATGCAGACACACTGTACACTTGCTGCATATACTCAGTGATGTGTGTGACAAATGCAGCAGCTGACCTCACCTTGTGATGAGGAGGCAGCTGCTCTACTGAATGACGGCTATACACTGGAGGAGAAAGAGCGACTGAAGGAGGAATGGGTGCTTTTCAATGAGCAAAAGAAGAACTTTGAAAGGGAGAGGAAAAATTTCACAGAAGCTGCTATTCGTCTGGGTCATGAGGTGCGGAGGAAACACCTACATAACCTTTCATACAGATGTTAAACATGTACAAATATTCACATCCAGTGTGGATACTTTACAAAAGAACAAAAAAAAAAACAGGTAATTTTGTAACATTACAAGCCTATATGACTTTTGTTCTGTAGAAGACAATTAAAGAACAAGTGACTTTTTGTTACCCATATAATGAAAGCAAATGCTTTGCAAGTGATAAAGCACAATAAGTTTAAAAAAAGTAGTACATATGAATTATGAGATGCATTTTAATTTTACTACAGCCATAACATTATAATAACATGCTGTTGTTTTTATTGAAACAGTCTGAAATGTAGAACCTATTCTGCTTATCTGTTCAGAACCTATTCTGCTTCTCAACCTTTTTGACTTCAAAGGCCCCAATCCCCCACTGTCCCCACTGTAACAATTTCCAATAAAATTATTTCAAAACTTGGTATAGAAAGGTAAATATAATTTTAGCCCTCAAAGACTTAGATGAGGTCCAGATGATGGTGTTTAAGATCTTTATTGACACAGAGCAATTGTAACTGATCTAGTCTGTTGACTTGATTTAAAACCTAAAAGTAATGTATAAAACATGCCTGATTAAAACATTAATTTAAGGAGTGTGTTGCTTTTCCATTTAGAGAAAAGCTTTTGAAGATGACAGAGCCGCATGGCTGAAGACCCAGTTTTTGAACATGACACCATTTATGGATCGTAAAAGACCAGCATTATCTGAACCTCACAGTGTTTTATCAGTCAGTAAGTATTTCTCAAGATAAAAATAGCAGTTTTGCAGACTACGTTTACATGAATGTATGGACATTAATTTTGTCTTCCATTCTGCATGTTTTTTGTATTTTTAAATTAAAGTAGGTGGATGCTTTAATCTATATTTCATGTGATTATCCGTAGGTTCAGAACCTGAGGCCAAAGTCTGCTCAACTCCACCTGTCGTGACAAAGTCCCAGTCCTACACAGCATCATTTTCCACTCCCAAAGCTGCCACAGTAACAATGCCCTCCACTGCTGACCTCTACCGCTCACTGCGTATCATTCCAGAGATCAGGTACTGGTATATCACTGAAGGGACAGTTTAGCCAGAGAATTCCCATTCACTCGCCTTAGCATTGTTCAAATTCTGGATTGTTATTTAGCAGTAAAATTTAGGGTTGAGTATTGTTTGAATTTTATCGGTTTTTTTTTTTTTTTGATTCAGATTCCGCTAATCGTTAGTAAAAAGAGTAAAAAACAACAACAAAAGTCAAACAGGAAAATATCAAACACGTTTATTTTCTGTGCCATTAGTTTCAGCTCAAATAACAAACAAAAAACAGCACTAGTCTACATAAGATCTGAGCTGCTCAGCTACACATGAGAAAATTCAGCTGAAACAAGGCTATAAAACACATACTGTACAGTCCTGATTAATTATTTGAGTAATCAGTCTTGAAGGCTGGAATATTTACTTCAAATAATGTGTGGATCTTTCTGACTGCTCATTTACAAGCAACAATATCATATTTTAAATTTTGGAAGTTTCTGTGACATTGTTGCTTTCACCATGAATATGTATGTAATTCACACCAGGGGAGATGAAAGACATTCCCCCAATGGCTAATGTTTCCTCATTATGGCTAAAACTAATGTTTAGGTTATTTCGCAAGGTCCTGGCAGGTTAAGACAAATGTGCCCAGGGATTGAAATTTTAATTTTATAACAAATATCCGATTCCAGAAGAATGTGAAAGCAACATTGGCACATTGGTTTCTAGTTTACAAATAAATCACTTGTATGGTTTGTGGAATTGACTGCATTTTAATAAATACACAATTTTTTTTTATTTTATGCTAAGTTATTTTTGACCTGCATTACTAATGTCACTTCTATCTCTCCCAGAGGCCATGGTAGATATCAGAGTGGCGAGACATTGACTAGCAGAACAGTTCTGCAGACTGCAGTATCTTCTAATTGGTCAGACTAGAACAGCTCCATCTAAAGGTACTTCAGTGTTATGGCTCCTAAACTGACTGTGGTCCCATTACATAAAACTGTCACAATTTAAAACATGGAGTGTCCATGTTTTAAATCGTGACAGTCATTTTAAGCTTTACTGGAGTCTTCCTGTCATATTCATTAGAGGAAGACCAGCGGCCTGGTCCTTTATCTCTTGATCTGATTTGCTGTGGAAAGTTAAAGGGAACAGAGTAAAATGAAACGGATTGTTTAGTCAAATAAAACATCTTGAAGATGTGAGAGTCATTTTATTACCTGTTTGCATTTACCACCTATGATCTCCACTATAGATTTAGTACAGTTGTCAATGTGTATTGCATAATAGTAATAAGAATGATGATATAATACAAAAAATACAGTGCATAGGGGTTTTACACAATTATACTAAGCACTTTTAAGAGGAGTAACGCTAAACAACCATATAATTTGATAGGTTGCTTATTATTGCAATTGCAGGTTAGGAGATTCAAGTTACAGCGTTTTGTGTTTTTTTTTTTTTATTATTGTAATTGTGAATTTAGGTAATGTTTTCATTCTTTTTTTTATAGTGGTTTCCTTTCAAAAGGTTGCGAGTTCCATTTTGTTTGTTCACCTAAATGTTAAATATTTGTATGCACAAATTTTGAATGTCTTTGGTAGTACTTCATTTTTGAAGCCATAATGTACAGACATATTTCTTCAAATCAATGCAATAAAGGAATAAAAATGTTTAAAAATTGAAATCTTGTCTTTAATGTCTGTAAGCCATTACAGTGTGTGATTCATTGTTCCAGAGCTGCATTGTAAGCTTAGGTCTGATTTTTCTGATGTTGAAAAGCACATATCTGAATGGCCGAGAGGTTGTTGCGGTTTTGAATTTTAGCAGGTCATCAAACACAATTCTGAGGTTTCTGAGAATATTTAAGAATTGATGATCCGGTTGAAGTTGTGTTTTAATGATGGGTTGGTTGGAATTATCAGTAGTTTAGTCTTACTAAGGTTGAGCTGAAGATGTTGTTCCTTTTTTCAAGCTGAAATGTCTAATAGGCAAGCAAAGATGATGGGAGATGGTGGGGACATCGGCCTGGAATGTCAAGTAAAGCTATTGTGTTTTCTGCATAGCAATGGTGTTAAAAAACATATTTTAACAACTGAATTCAGGATAGCTATGTATATTGAAGAGAAGAGCCATGGGAAACCCCTAAGGATGTGACTTTGATTCCTGTCCTCTTCATGAATGCTATAAACAAATAATATGAGCGAAATCAATTGTGAGAGCATGTCTAGTGATGCCCAAATTGGAGAGTGTTGACAGCAGGATTTGGATTTCACAGCCACAGTGGAGATTGATGTTGGACTGAGGGTAAGAGGAGGAACTGTCAGCTAACAGCGGCGGTGTGACTGTTTCAGACAGGTATATGCAAAAAGGGGAGGGTGGATGGGAGAGATTGGGACTAGAATTGACTTGTAAACAAAATATGCTCACCATGCTGGGATCAGGAAAGAATAAAGAATATGAAGTAATTTGGATGGTACTTGATCATTTAAAGTGTTGATTTCTTGAATCAAGATGCTAAAGTCTTAGCATCTCGATTTCTAACAGCGAGAAATTCCTTTTTAATGCAGCCATCTTTTGTGTCTCCATGTCGTAAATCTGGGGGCAGGACATCTAAACCATGAATTTATAAGGGCGTGATGTTCAAATGATGCTTGTTTTCAGTCTTTTGATAAATGAGGGCCACTGTGTCTAAAAATAATTTGTGTTCCTTCGTGCGCATATCTTGAATACTTTAACACGTGTTACCTTGCAACAACAATTAAAAAAACTGCACTAGACTCAAAATTAGAGCTAAGAATAAACATAATAATGTGGCGATATTTACCTGTAGGGTTACAAACCCCAGCGTAAAAAGGAAAGAGCAAAAGTTTTAATATGTAATAGAAAACTGGGTGTGAATGGCTTGTCTATGACTCGACAAATCAGATAATGTACAGTGAGGACTGTCGGACATATGCATTGGAAAAGCACAAAACAAATAATTTTGTCACAGGAACAAACAACTTCAAGGTAGAAGCTGTGAAAGACCATGATAATAAAATATATAATGTTGACAAAATAAAGATGTGCCTTAGTTAATCTGTTTATTTTCTTTCACTCATTTTTGGCTAGTAGAAGTTCTGAATGGCCGGTGAGTTCAAAATATAGTCTTATAACATTTTATCTTTCATTGCCTGACTCTGAAAGGCCTTTTGTGGTGGAGGTGGATGCCTCTGAGATGGGTGTAGGGGCCATCCTGTCACAGGGGTGGTACAGAAAAATACACCCTGTTTTGCCATTTGACACTTGGCGTAATTACTATATGGGGGATCAAGAGTTGCTGTCAGCAAAACTTACTTTGGATTAGTGGCACCACTGTCACGAGTCCTCCTTGACATGCCATCCCGGAAGTGCATGCATCCTTGACTTCCTCCAGCAATGATTTTGGTGGCCTTCCAACAAAGAGGACGTTAAGGTCTATGTGGAGGCCTGCCCTGTATGCAACCAGGGAAAGATCACATGTCAATGTCCTCAGGGACTGCTTCATCCCTTACCTGTTCCCTTTCCTTTTGCTGGACTTTGTAATGGGGCTTCCACTATCCCAGGGCAACACCATCATCTTGGTGGTCATGGACCAGTTTTCTAAAGCTGCCCATGTCATCTCCATAATATCTGCCTGGCAAGGCAAGTTCATTTAAATTGCATATTTCATACACAATGGTAATTCAAAGTGCCATAAGATCATAAGATAAGTAAAATAATCTTATAGAAATAAAAGTAATAATCACAGCAGTAAAACATTTTAAATGATTAAAAAAAGATGTAAAATAATTAAAACAAGAATAGAAATTATTAGGCATAGGATACAGTGCAATCAGTTCGGACGTAGCACAGTGCTCATTCAGTAAATGCACAACTGAACAATTGGGTTTTTATTCTGGATTTATCACCTAATGTGTTTTATCACCTAATGTGTTTTATGGGATTTATCACCTCAAACTCATTGCAGTCTGAGAGCATTTCACTGGGTATCTGGCTTGTTTGATATTATCAATGTCATCCCTTTTGGGATGTGTCAGCCACATAATGACTTTGTCCAGGTGTGTGTGTGTGTGTGTGTCATCCAGGTTGAGTTGATCGCCACGAAGTACTGAAGGATGGAATGTGGCTAATGTTTTAGCACATCTGATCTCTTCTGGAAGCTGATTCCAACCTTTGGCCGAATAAAAGCTAAAGGCAGATTCCCCTTGTTTGGTGGGAACATTTGGTATTTCTAATTGACTCCTTGGATTGAATCCTAGTGATCTGAATGGTCTGTTAGGTTTGTATTCAGTTAGCATATCTGCAATGTATTTAGGTCCTAGACCATTGAGTGATTTATAAACAAGTAAAAGTACTTTAAAATCAATCCTAAATGTAACTGGAAGCCAGTGTAAGGACCTGAGGATTGGTGTGATATGCTCTGACTTTCTGGTTCTAGTCAGAATCCTGGCAGCAGCATTCTGGATGAGCTGCAGCTGTCTAATGGTCTTCTTGGGAAGGCCAATGAGGAGAGCATTACAGTAGTCCACCCTCGTGGTGATAAAGGCATGAACAAGTTTCATGTCTTGACTAGAAACAAAACATCTAATTCTTGCAATGTTTTGGAGATGATAGTATGCTGATTTAGTTGCTTTGACATGACTACTGAAACTAAGGTCTGACTCCAGAATCACCCCAAGATTTTTGACTTGATGTTTAGTTATTTTACCCCCAGTGTCAAGGTACGCATTCACCTTAAGAACTTCATCTTTGTTTCCAAATGCAGTGATTTCAGTTTTCTCCTTGTTTAACTGAAGAAAGTTCTGTGACATCCAACTTTTAATTTCATCAATGCATTGGCAGAGAGAGTCAATGGGGCTGTAGTCACTTGGCGATAAGGCTAGGTAAATCTGGGTATCATCTGCATAGCTGTGATATGCAATTTGGTTCTTTCTCATTATTTGACTTAGAGGGAGCATATACATAATAGCCTCTCCCTTCTAGGTATGACCTGAACCATTTAAGGACCATCCCAGAAAGACTGACACAGTTTTACAGTCTCTCTAGAAGGATGTTATGATCAACAGTGTCAAATGCAGCCAAATGCAAGATCTAGTAGTACCAGCACTGATATTTTGGCAGAATCAGAATTTAAGCAAATATCATTTATCTTTAAGAGCACTGTCTCTGTGCTGTGATGCAGTCGGAAACCAGATTGAAAATTGTCTAGGTAACCATTTAAATTTATGTAGTAATTCAGCTAATTAAAAATTACCTTTTCAATAACCTTGCCTATAAAAGGAAGAGACTATATAGACTATAAAAAGGTCTATAGTTGTTCAATACTGTGTTATCAAGACTGCTCTTTTTCAAAAGGGGATGCAGTTTTCAGGGAGTTTGGAAAAGTCCCAAAAAGAAGTGAGGTGTTCACCATTTCTAAGAGATCTGCTTCTAAACATTTAAACACACTTTATGTGAAAAAATATGTGGGAAGTGTGTCAAGGTGACAGGTTGAAGATTTAAGGTGCTGTACTGTTTCTTCCAAAATTTTGCAATTAATTGCTTCAAAAACAGACATGGTAACTACTTTTTGAAATTGCAGGTGAATTTGGCTGACCTCAGCATAACTTGAGGATGTGCTAATCGTCTTTCTAATAGTATATATCTTCTCAGAAAAGAAGGAAGCAAACTCATTGCAGTCTGAGAGCATTTCACTGGGTATCTGGCTTGTTGTGGCTGTGTGATATTATCAATGTCATCCCTTTTGGGATGTGTCAGCCACATAATGACTTTGTCCAGATGTGTGTGTGTGTCATCCAGGTTGAGTTGATCGCCACGAAGTACTGAAGGATGGTTGAGGGAGAAATAGAAGTTGTCCTTTAGCATTCTTGCACCAAGTTTGTTTGGGTGGAGGCCATCCAGTTTAAACAGTTGTCCATGGCCCCAGAAAAGGTTGACGTTTTCTATGAAGTTGACTACTTTTAAACTGCAGGTTCTTTGTAGCCATGTATTCAGCCTAAGCAACCATGCAAAAAAATGAGTTCCCCTTGCTGGGAGTGGTCCACTGATAAATTACTTAACTTTAAGTTTTCAAAGTGTTTCAAGAAGTTCACTGAAATCCTTCTTTAGGAGTTCTGACTGCTCTTTTACGAATATCATCCTTTTCCACATGGATGATGATTCGATTTGCAGTCTTGTGCTTCATTAGAATGTTTCGAAGCTCCTTGTTCACATCAGAAACGTGAGGATTTTTCACTCACATTCATTAATGCTTCAAATCTGTTCTCAAGATGTATAGGTGGTGGTAAAATACCAGTGTTTGCAAGCCTTGTCATTGCTGTATCTGGGGTAGAGGATACTATAGCAGCAATACAAGATACTCGTGACAATCTGATGTCTTGAGTGCCTTTGGGTCTCGCTCCCTGTTTGTGCCATTTATTAGTGTGTTGAACAGTTTTGGCACGTTCCTCTACACTTGGTAATGGCTGATGTAATTCAGTAAATTCATGGGACTTCATGGGAGTTTTCCACCTGTTTTGGTCCAGCAAGTAGCTTTGTTTCAATAACCGCAATCCTTTGTAGAAGTCTGTGGCAGTTTGTGCAGCAAGTAGATTCCACAACAGGCATGAGAGTTGTCACTTTATTGTCTTTTTGAATGTAGGCAGCTGTGTTTTCTTGTCTCAGGAATGTAAGCCACTGGCAGTGGGAGGCAAAGTCTTCTTTTTCGTAGTATTCCTCCAGACGTGAAAATTTTCAGTGTTTGTGCCCAAATGTGTTGTTTGAGCACTGTGCTAATCCGCTGGAGTTAAGATATATATTTTTTAATTCTAAGTAAAGTACATGAACAGAGGCAAAGCGCAGAGCAGTAAGCAAGAGCGTCCGAACAGTAGCAAAGCCAGAAGCAAAGATGGACATTGACATGGCCTGGACATGGTCTCAGACCAAGGTCCACAATTCTCCTCCTGATTCTGGGAAGCCTTCTGCAGGTTGATTGGGGCTACAATCAGCCAATCATCTAGGTTCCATCTCAAGTCCAATGCCCAGACAGAGTGGGTAAACCATGATCTGGAGACCACCCTGGGGTGCTGTTGGCTAAGCTGAAGGAAGCTCAGGCATGCCTCTCTGAGGTATTAAAATCAGGCTAGTCGCCACTGCCGGATGATCCCTAACTTCCGAGCTGCCCAAGGAGTTTGGCTAGCGACTAAGAAATTCTCGCCCAGAAATGTATCAGAATTTCCGCATTGCCAGGAAGGTTAACCCTGTTTCTTACCATTTGTTTCTCCCTCGTTTACTTAGAATTAACCCCACATTTCATGTCTTTTTATTAAAACTTGTTTTGTTTTCGTCCTCTGCAGTCTGAGGGGGACACAGCTTGGTCCTCTGCTTTAAATGGCTTGGCTGGCATGTTTAACTGTGAATATACTAAACCGTCAACTTTGATAAATTGTTTCCCAGTCGGGTGGGATCTTTTAGTGGCTGTAAGGGTGCTCCAAGCCGCTCAGGGGATGGGAGGGTCTGATTTTATTGTTTGAAGGCATATCATCTCATCGTTGATTGTAATGCCTGGAAACAAAAAAACGCGTCAGCTAAATCTAAAACAGTAGGTTTTGTGCAGCCTATAGGATCTGGTTCAAAGAACATAGATTATGAGCCTTTCATGTTACAGGGATGGGTCACGTGTAAAAACAACGACCCGCTTACACCTGTGTCGGTTTTACGCGACACGGGAGCTGCTCAATCGCTAATGCTAACACCTGATACGTAACCCGGCTATGATGTTTTTCTGTGGTGTGAGTACCGGCTGCATTAAAGTACCCCTACATAATGTGAATCTTAAAACTGACATAATTACTGGCAATGTATGTGTTGGTGTCTGTACCCAGTTTCCTGTAGACGGGGTTGAGTTTATTTTAGGGAATGATCTCACGGGTGGTCAGGTTTTTCCCCATCCTGTTTTTGTCGATACCCCCATCATAGATGTGAAAACTGAAACTTTTGATCTATCCGATTCTTTTCTTCAGTCATGTAATGATGGTATGACAGGAAAATTGTATGTGGAACCGAAAATTTCTTTACATGAGAGTGTTACAGAGGTACCCGACCTTACCTTGCCGATTGAGCATGTTCAATTGGCTGCTGCACAAAGGGCTGACCCTTCGTTGGCTGTGTGCTTTGCTATAGTAGAAAACAAATCAAAAGTACATAGTGAGAAGGTAACATACTACCTTGATAATGATGTGTTGATGCGGAAGTGGGAAAATGGCGATAGTGTAATACAACTAGTTGTACCTGCTGGTTTGCTTCCTATATACTGAGCTTGGCTCACGACCATGTCCTCTCTGGCCATTTAGGTATTCGCAAAACCTACGAGTGGATTTTACACTTTTTTTTGGCCTGGTTTAAAATCAGCAGAACCATTTAAACATGTCATCATCGATTGTGTGGGTCCGTTGCCAGCATGTAAATCGGGAAATCAATATATTCTCACCATTATGTGCGCTGCTACGCGGTATCCTGAGACCATTCCGTTGCGCAGCATTCGAGCTAAAAACATAGTAAAGGAATTAAGTTCTGTTCCACCTTCGGATTACCTAAGGTTATTCAATCAGATCAAGGCTCAAATTTTACCTCTACTCTGTTTTCACAGATTCTTTGTGAGGTAGCAGTGAAACATCAGGTATCCAGCGCTTATCATCCTTAGTCTCAAGGCGTGCTAGAACGTTTCCACCAGACTCTTAAAACCATGCTGTGTGCATTCTGTGTGGAAACAGGCAAAGACTGGGATGAGGGTATACCGATGCTGATGTTTGCTATTCGTGAAACTGTGCAGGAGTTGCTAGGTTTTAGTCCATCTCAGTTGGTTTTTGGACATACCGTGCGTGGCCCATTAAAGCTGTTAAGGAAACAATTATTATCGACAACCACGCCTCCTGTATCAATATTAGAATATGTGCAAAAAGTTTGTGAACGATTATATCAAGCATGTGAAATTGCAAGGAAGAGTTGCCCAAAAGAAAGAGCGCTTTGACAAGCATAGTTGTAGCTTTCAGATAGGTGATTCTGTATTAGTTCTTCTCCCGGTTCCTGGCTCCGCTCTGCAAGCTAGATTTATAGGTCCTTATGTAATAGAAAGGAAATTAAGTGAAACAAATGATCTTGTTCTTACCCCAGACCGCAGAAAAAAGATTAGTGTGTGTCACATTAACATGCTTAAACCATACATTAGCAGAGTAGGGTTTAAACAAGTCACCAAACCAGTACCTGTTGTTACATTGGCCCCTGTGCCTCCTGTTGTGGAATCCGCGAGT
>JBAJNP010004815.1:6440-31725 GCA_036877545.1 Yasuhikotakia modesta | reverse complement strand
CTAGAGTGACTTACAAATAAGAAACAAGCCTCACAAGCAAAGTAAATTTAAAAAAAACAAACGTGAAGAAGAGAGAGAGCAAGAAGATATTTTCTATACATTAAATCAAATATAGTCAAAATATATTTTAAGTTTTGATTATGGATTTATTTTACACAGTACTAGGCAGTACCTATCTTTCTCTTTCTCTCTCTCTCTCTCTCTCTCTCTCTCTCTCTCTTCAAAACTACATAAAGTTTGCATGACCATTTAAACTTTTAACAATTAGGAGATGTTTTTGCTTTTCCACCTAAAAAGTTAAAATGACATTTGCAGCAGGAGGTCAAAACATAATTGTATCTTTTCAATTACAGCAATTCCAAACTAAAAACAATAACATTACCTTCAGTAATTGATTTTATTACAGCTGAGGCAGAGCAACACAGGAGAAAGCAAAGCAAATTCTGCTCTTGATCATTCAGCCCACTGAAGTCTGTAATGTTTTTAATGGTGCTCAGAAATCTCCAGCCTCTGTGGCAAACATTTCCATCCAACCTGTTATTACGTCCCTCTTCAAAACACCCTCTCTGACTGAGAGCTCCTGCCACTGGTGTACGTTTATGAACTTGCTGATTTTAAGCTTATGTCTATGAAGTGGCTCAGCTATCTTTTGGCATAAAAGCCTGTTCAGGCCTTTTTCACGCTCATTTCGCACCAAAGCACAAAAATACTGTGGAGAACTCAACTCTGGCTTTTCCTGATCCAGCTTGGACTTAAACCCCATATGTTCCAGTGTGCAACTGTTTGTCTCCCAATGCACTGATGTTTTGGGACAGGCTGTTCCAGTTCATTGACTGTCTAATTCTATACATTCCTCTCTTTCCTCTGCATGGCAAACAGATGAATGTTTCACTGAAGTGAACTGTTTTGTTATTTTGTGAGGTAAAGGAAAGAATCAAAGATGTGGTACATTTGAAGGAGAGAAAGGGAATAACAACGAGTGAGTGAGAGAGAAATTCTGGCTTATTTATTTTGTATCCAGGCAGCTGCAATTAGTTTTATTATACTTGCTGATAAACCTGCTTTTGATGTTTGTATTATAACAAGAGAAGCTTTGGAAGCTAAAATAGAGAGATTTCAAGGCTCTGCCTGCTTAGCCCCAATTACCATAGTTTGTAGAGAACAAACTACTGGCAAGCCAATTAAGCCATAGAAAAAACATACAATCCTGTAGGGTCAGTATTAAATGCTGGATGAAGGGGGTTTTCGGTTAATGCAGGGAATGGGTCAAAATGCAAACGTTCATATAATCTACAAACCAATGTTTTATAAGAACTGTTCAAAGCAGACAAATCTTTGCGCTCGGGTCAAAATAAAAGGGTGGAAGATGAGCACTGACAGATGAAGATCAAAGACCCAACAAATAAGCTAAAAAAAGCCTGATGTGCTTGATATATAAACAACATTATTCAGATTTCTTGCCTTGTTTCTGGGAGAGGTGAAATGATGACGAAACTCTTGGGCACATAGTTTGTGGTTTTTCAGCACACATTTGGCAACACATTCAGTCTAAGTTTTGCATTATCCATTAATTATTAATAACCTTTGCAGTTTTCCCTAGTTTAATTAGCAAACTTTTTCTTTCATGTACAAATTTGTTCATAGTACAAAAAGAGACACTTTCCCGAAACCAAATAACAGGAAACATTGTGAAGAGTTCAGATCAAGCTGTCATGAACAATCAAAATCCTCTCACAATGAACTAATTGTGTCATGATTCAAGAGCGAGAAACTTTCATATGATTCCACCAATTTTATCTCAGTTTTCAGAACAGACAGATAATTCTCTACCCAAACATTACATCCTCTGAATAGCTGGGCTAATATGCGTATGAATAGTTTCTGAAGGGGCATTAAAAGATAAAAGATCTTTGATAGATTTGCAGCCTTAGCGATTTATCCGTTTAAAAACAATTAGCTAATTACATTGATTCTGGACCGGGAGTAATTGTCACCCTGCAGAGACGTGAGGAGAGCTGTGATGAGCTAAAAACCTCCAATCCCCTTCTCTTATCCAGCTTCCATAACAATGTCAACAAAAAAAGTGACAGAAAAATTTATACCTGGATTATACGACAATGAGCAAATCATGACAGATTTTAAACCAAAAATAAAACCAGCTAAAAAAATATTACTAGATGAAGTTATGATGTAACAGTTGCATGGTAATATGGTATATGAATATTTTATCCAATCATGCACCTCTACTTTAATTCATCACTTCTGTATTTACATTATTTACATTTATTTTTTATTTATGTTCTACCTTGAGAGTTGATGATCCAATTTCATTGGCTACCAGCACCGTCCGGTCCACTAGCTCAGCCACTCTGGCGTCCACCACCTTCAGAGAGTCTTGGACCAGCTCTGTTACGTCCACCTGCCAATCAGGGCCCAGCATGGTGATCATCTGATTTGTGCCTTCCGTTGAAGTAGTGTGGAACTGGGTCAGAACCTTAACCTGGGCCCTCTGGTACTGCAGCGTGCATCCACGGCTCACTTTGCGATCATCTTCATCATCATCATCACTGTCTCGGGTCGTTCTGAGGAGATGGGAAAATGTCAAAATAATAATATATGAGTCGTCACACGCCTTGATACCTTCATATTAGAATATATTTAGTCCCCTTTACTTAGTGACTGCTATCAGCGCTATCTTATATCAATAGCTTTTTTCTGACAAAACCTTAAATACCCAAATATTTATTTTATTTTATTATGTATTTTGTGTTTAGCACACTCACACATTCCAACCCATGTAATCTCTCTCAGCAGACTGTCACTGTGTGAAGTGTGTGAGTGAGAGAGTGAGAGAGCTGTAATTCTATACACATAACCAATGAATCAGATAACCGGTGATATCAGAGACAGCTGTCTGTTTGCAACCGCCTGCCCATCGATTACCTTCAGTTAAGCTGAAGCATACAAGTTAAAACTCTCTGCATACAAGTTAAAATGTTTCAGAGCCGAGGAACAAACCTCAACCTAACAAACTCATTATGTTGTCAAGAGAAGTGTTGAGTTAAAGCGCAGCAGCCTTCTATTTTTGAACATGGATCTTTCTATCAGCAGTTTATTGAGTTTATATGTTAAACAGTCAGTGTTGAAGGCCAATGTGAGGAATCTGACATTGTGCCATGTAGAAGAAAAAACAGGGATGTGGAGGAAACAAAGGAAAGGCAGAAAACAGCGGAGGAATGTTGGATACTGGCAGGAAGTCAAATCAAAGCAACTCAAAATGAGGTCAGATGTAAATTTAATGACACTTCTATCGTATTGAACTGAGAGAAAAACACACTGAAAATTCTGCACTGAGATGTTTCACATATTATGGCTTTAGAGTAGCTCCCTTATTACAATAGATTAAGTTCCATTTACATGTAACTCATGTACATGTTACATGTAGGTTGTACGAATGTTTTCCTAATATTTAATCCCAATTAAATAACAAAAACATTCACAATGTTATTGAAGTTTAGGAGAACATTAGCTAATATTTTATGAATGTTCCACGTCAGCTGGGAATTTGCATGTTAGGGTTAGTTAAACAACTCCTCATATATCAACTATAGTTTAATAAAATATACAGTAGAAGTTGATATTGTTCTATATCAACATGCCAAGCTACATTTACAGTTACACTTTGTTTACACCAGCAACACATCAAAACCAGAACCTCTCTCACTGCCATCAATAAAGCTGTCTAAAATAAAGAACCAGACACGGCTGAGACGCAACAATATCTACAATTTCCTTGTCAATTGTTTCAGAAGTGCCGCTGTTGCATATTTACCATATATATGGGAAAAACACATTTGTACAATTGCATAGTTTTTGTCCGTTCCACCCAGGGCTAGATGTAGATTAGCATTATGAAAATCTGATCATTTTCCATGAAAATGGTCCATTGTACTAAACTGAATTACAGCTTTACAAGAAAATAAGCGTGTGCGGTACAGGAGCAATAATGACACCGGTAAAGCTACCAGAATATTTCACATGATTCATTTTAAAGATGTTATTTGTGATGAATGTCTGTGCTGAGGCATGTTTCAACAACTGCCACAACATTATGGCTTCAATTTGTCAAAAAAACTCACTTTGTTATTTGTGCTCGGTACTCATGCAACATCAAGCTATAGTTTCATTTTTACTAACAAGTATTAACCGATTTAACAAACACTTTTAACAACTACACAAACTAAACTATAATTAGTTTCATCAGAGTTTTATTGTCCCCAGAACAGCCATGAGGGGAACAAAACAAACAAGCAAAAACAAACAAAAAGGTGTAAGTAGTGAGAGTTCAGGATTTTTACCTGCGATCAGGCAGGATTGGAACCCTCCAGCCTTTGATGAAGCTCAGTCTGTTGTCTGACAGCTCCACTCTCAGAGGTAGTTTAGGCACCCACACAGTCAGCTCCAGAGGAGCACTGAGATGTTCATAGCTGAAAATCACCCTGGCGTTCATGGAACCACGAGTCTCCTTCCCGTTCACAAACACGTAATCGCAGTTCATGGACACCTGTTGAGGACAGCAGAGACAGATGTGAGGCTTTGATTGAATGCCCTGTGGTCCGTGGAGGGTCTACACAATACACACTCATTTCACATCTGTCCACTGCAAGTGGATCAGTTTAAAGCTGGGCTGTCAAAACTCTATTTGAGCTCATGGTACGATCATTACTTCATCAAATAATATTGACCTCACATTTGAAAAGGTAGTAAGTTAGTATATTGCTTTACTTCTGTTTCATTGTACACAAGTCTAGTACAGACTTATACCCAATAGTACTACATTTTTCCATCTGCACTATTTCTATTTTGTTTTATTTATATTTGTTGGTCTGTGTAAATGTGTGTTTGGAGAAAACACTTAACAGAAACACTAATAACACGCATCCATGGTTGTTGGCTGTTATCTGTGCTGCCTGCTTAGTGCGCTTCAGCGAGGCCTACAGTAGTGTAGTGCATCATCTTTGATACATAGTACATCTGAAAGTATTTAGCAAATATAACAACAAGAGACCTTTTAAGTAAAAACATGCTTTCTAAAATAACACACCTTAGGAATTTTCTCTGACAGTTTTAATCCTCAGGCAGTTTTTCCAAGCAGAAATTGTTATTCAGCGCATCGATTTGTTTTCTTTTCAGGTTACACAAACAAAAACACAAAGTAACACACTAACACACACATTTTTATTCAAAGTCATTAATTTACCCAGAGACATAGCAAAGGAAGCCCAAAAAGCTGTTTTTATCTTATTCCTCTAGGTCTGCAGACAAATGCTTTATACGCCCAGCAGTCTTTAAACATATTTACTGTAATAGACAGTCTAAGCTTTGCTTTGGTACCATCCGTGATTTATCTAGAGGTCTGAGGCAGCTGACACTGTAATCAGAGAACCTCATTTCCTGCTGCTGTCTACCAGAGTCCAGAGATTCATCACAGAGGTGGATTTCTGTGCAATAAAATATGTAGCTTTTTAAGACAGGCCCACTCCTATACCATCAATATGAGCAACAGATCAGAAGAAATCTCTCTCTCTCTTCGAAGTAGCCTGCTGAGAATCTCACCCTGGCTCACTCATTTCTTTTTAAAGAGACTGTTACTCAGTGGAAAAATATATGACTCTCACTTTTGAACAAATATATGAATCTCACTTTTTAACAAAAAAACAACACAAGCAGAGAACAACTGCAGGGGAAGGGGTGGGTACAAAAATGTACATGTTCAAATAACATATTACATGGCTTGGGTTAAATTGTGATATTTAGGAACCCAAACCCTACAACATGGTTTGGTTACATCCATTTTGTTATTTGTTCTCTTGTCTTTTATTTTGAAGTCAGTTTTTGTAGTCCATGTCTTTGGTCTTTGTAGTCTTTAGTGTTTCCCCAAAAAAGACAGTCTTGACTTGACAAAATTGACAAACTTAATAAAATTTAATAAATGAAAACATTAGGACAAGCTGATGTCACACACATTAAGGCACTAAGTTGGAATAGAAGCACTGGCTCAACCAATAGAGTGAGTTTGGGGAGGGACTATCCAGTTGATTGACCAATTGTCATATAGGCCTTCAGTTGTGAGGAGAACAGATTGAAAACACCCACAGGAGGAAAAGAAATTACACGCTTCACCTTTAAAGTTTAGTCTGGCCAAATTTCCTGTTGCACTCCACAGCCTCTTAACTGTGTTCCTGCTGAGCCACTTGTGTTGATGTAAACTCAGTCTTGACCCATTTGCTTCTGGGGCATCTAATAAACTTGGCTGAGTAATTCTAAAGTCAAAAGCAGTTAAGGGCTGTGAGCCTCACCAGTTAGCGGGGGCCAGCTGAAATACTTCTATGTGCCTGTCTGCAGTCAGCGTGCCGCAGAGCCACTAATCTGCCCTGGCACTTTGCGTGGTTTCGGAGGAGTGTCAGGGGCGAGGTCATGATAGTGCCGCCCACTGAGAGGCCCTCAGCCTCACACACGCCAGCTGCATTCAGTCCAACAAGCGCCCCATCCCAGCCACTGTCACACACAGTCAAGCAAATGTGTTTACAGCGTCAGGATTGTTACTATGAATGCATATGTAAGCTTAATAGGGCAGTTAACAAAAGTCAAACAACTAGCTTTAAATTAAGCAACTTAATTACCATGGAAGCTAAAATATAATATCCCCAATGAGTCAAAACGAAACTAATTCATAGGGAAATTAAACTGAAAACCAGCACACAGCTGCGTCTTTACACACATAGGATTATGCCACACGAAATGCCTACTAATTACACAGCGGCTTTCGTTTTCAGGTCCTAACAGAACTGAACAGGTTAACATGTTAGCAACTGAAAACTAGCAGATTAATCAAGATTATCAGATTGCAGTGCTGAATGCTAATTGGCCAACAAGCGTTCCAGCATTGCTGAAATACACAGTATGTTAAGAAGCTTTGATTGGGATGGGAATGCATGTTCTCAGGGGCCGTTGTGACTATCAGAGCCTGGAGATGCAGAATCAACTGGAACAGATTGTTCACAGTTTCCTGCTCACAAACACAAGCTCCACAGAGTCTCAGCATCAACTGTATGCTATTCAAACACACAGAAATGTTCCACTGAAATATGCTGGGGTCTATTGCCTATTTAAAAAACAAACAAATAAAATTGCATCTGCGAGTCGGTGGGTGTGTATGAGTAACTAGTGCACATTTGGTTGCATTTTATCATACGATAAATGTGATGGAGTGAAATGTCTGGCAGACCTAAGGTGATCAATTAAAAACAATCTTTATTGTTTTTCTGATTGGTAACGGTAGAACTGTAACAAAAATGAGTTTCTCACATGCGCATTTCAGCAAATATAAAACCACAAAATGTCCATTGTCCATGCACAAGCATTCAAAAAACACCGGACCACCCAAATAAGTGCTGAAAAATTAAGAAGACACATCTCGCTGGTTTTAACAAACTATATTGTCAAATCTGTATCATAACCTGCAAACAAACCAACGATTTAACATTTAAAGTAAATTCATGCAAAATATGAAGTCAATGTCACAGTTGTGCATGCATGTCTGCTGTGGTGTTTCTATGGTAAAGAAATAGCTTTGGCTTCTGGTGAAATAGTTTACATGCATTATAATAGATTCTTGTGACTACCTTCCGTATAAGATGTTACTGGAGCTTGTAACCTTTTTTGGCCCTGAGAGTTTTATTGAACTGTCAGGACTCATGTTGTCTCAGCTTGAAGGGCTCATCTTGAATTAGCCTCCAAAGTTCAATGGCCCAGGTGGCCAAGCAAACCCACTCAATACCACCAGAGCTAATGCTCAGCCCAGACACTGCTGCACACACACGGTTATTGGGAATCTAAGGACAAATAAACAATGCAGACCCTCTCGCCCCTTTACGAATGACTTTTAAATCTGAATCTTTGCACACAGGTGACACTCTAAGGAATAAAGTTGTTTCTCTACATTTTAGATATACTGTACTGCTTTAACTGGTTTTCTACTTTTGAAAATCTTGGTCTGAAACAGTCAGTGCTTATTTATTCACAAACAATATATAGAAGGTCGGAGTGGCACATTCGGTACGGAAGCCTATAAAGGTCATGCATTTTATTTTAATCTTGCTTTTGATCTCAACAAAACATTTGAGAGGTCATTTTAAAGCTGCAATACAAAGCTATTTTGGTAAAGAAACGAACAAAATTCAGTTACTTAGCAAATACAGGTCTCCGTTTTCAACACATTCTTTTTACCTTTTTCCCAATTCACAAGATTTAGTTTATAATATTGATTTTTAATTTCAGTTCATATTTCATGTGATTTTATCGGTCAGTTTGACTTGTGGCTGCGTCATGTCTGTAAACAGAAAAATGATCCGGCTACTACCGATTGTGAGTGCTGGAATGAAGCAGCAAAACTACACTTCTAGAAATGAATATATAATATAATCAGTTATATATATATAGGATATTATATATATAACTGATATTAACAATGTCCAAAAGTGTGTGCACTATTCGAGCTTCATAACTGAAGTTCTCTGTGCTCACCTCACCTTCTTTGTGAGGTGCGCCACATTAGGGCTTTGAAACCTTATTCAACACTTGTCTTTATGGGGGCCACAACTGGGGCAGCTGCCACCAAGCAAACAGTCACATTAATTGAGAAATGCCATTAT
Organism: Yasuhikotakia modesta; assembly: GCA_036877545.1. NCBI lineage: Eukaryota > Metazoa > Chordata > Actinopteri > Cypriniformes > Botiidae > Yasuhikotakia > Yasuhikotakia modesta. The sequence continues at coordinate 23,011 of JBAJNP010004815.1, read as the reverse complement.
GAGTCTCTGACAGTATGTGACACAGAAGGGTTGTCCACGCTGCACACATTTATCAGGTTTTACAGTTTGGATGTCCACTGTGGGATTGCATGTCCTAGAGTCAACAGTCTGAGACCTCTCAGTGTTTGTGGACACACCACACAACTTTGAGAAGTACAGACACTTCCAGTGCAGTGGTGTTGGTATTCTCATTCCCTTTAGCATTATGACAACATGTTCATGATGTTTAACCTGCACATTTGTTTAACAGCAATGTATATAGACTCCACAGACATGCAATTCAGTGACTGCTGGAGGTCATTGAAACTGAGTTTTTGCATTCTTGACACACATCCCTCACAACTGGAAATAGTTTTGCTTGACACAAATAAATAGAAGTAGCAGGAATCTATTGACTAAAATACACAAGCCTATTGGTTAAACTGAAAAGAAAACTTCAACTGAGTATTTAATTCACTTGCCCCCCTGAGTCCAGACTCTATTTACAACTGATCGAAAGTTGTTAAAAGATGCCAAAGTCATTTCACCTAGTCTTATAAAAGAGAACTTCAATACCCAACTGTCTTCAGTGATAGTCTTCATCTGGAAATATTAAACACAGTTCTGGTGTGTGTTCTCTACTCCCAAGCAAACAGACACCGTTCTGAGGTAAACTAAACATTTTTGATTAACTGTCTGGGACTAAAAAGCTAATGATCCCTCTAGGGGAACAGGAACTCAACGGTCACAGGAGCTTATATAAACTACACTCCAGTGAGGTTCTGATGGTCATTTTATGGTCTCCTGAGTGGTCTTTTCTGCATCATGAATGCAGAGGAACAGAAAGTCCTGGCTGACTAGACCTCCTCCAGTGGGGGCGTGACGTACCTTGACGATTTCCTCGTTGAATGACTTGCACTGCACAAAGGACGAAACCTCAGTGACTGCTCCATTTACCTCTATGGAAACCACTTTGACAGGGATTGCCACGGTTCGGCCAGTTAGAACCGCTGTGTTGATAATCTCAGTGTCCTGGATGTGAAAGAGAGAGAGAGACAGTATGAGTCAGTAGGTTAGAACAAGTTTAATGCACCAGGAATCTGTATGGTAAGAAGGTCTTACAGTCAGTAAAGTGTAAAGACAGCATGACAAAAGCCAAAAGGCATTGGTTTCTATCTCTCAAAGCAACACGCCCAATCGGTGTACATTCTGTTTGACTGCTTTGAAAGCTCTTTCAGACACCTGCGTTTAAACATGTCATGTCTGTTTACACTGAGGGAACTGTGTGTGTTCCCTCCGATAAACTAACTTTAGTCAGTCTAAGATAGTTTGCTGGGCACAGGACTGGTTTTAGGGGAGTTTTAAGTACTTTTACATCTTTAACCAATAACCTTTAACCAGTAAGACCAGCAAACTAGCTCAAGCTGGTTTAGTGCTTTCAAATTTAAATATTGTGAGAAAAATTACATTAGGAAATTATATGAAAATGGACCTACTATATATGAAAAATAAAGACATTTGTGAAAGCTCTTGTGGACTGAGATTCTCATACTCTTAGCATAAACCCCTAGTGCTAAAGCAAATGCAAATATAAGGATCGCAAAGCATGGATTAACTTTTGAAATACTGCATCTTCTTCTCACTAATTTAAAAGTCTTCCTGTCAAATGACACATACAAATAAATCTATGATTTCAATTACGCTTCAAAAGCTGGAGCCAATTAAAAAGCACAATGGCTTTACAATCGCGTTCTAGCAAAAACCTCTTCATAATTTTGCTTAGAACTGCTGCAGGAATGTTACACAACTAACTGTAAATTATTTCCCCAGTGGCCCTCAGAAATAAGATTACGCAGCTGGTGCTCCCACACACTTCATTCAGAAGTGCATATTTCAGGAGAAATTTCCAGTTTTTTGGCTTTAAAATGGGTGTTTATAAAAAGAAACGTTAACACTTGAATGCATCAAGGTGTGATAGTATTCAGTTCCCACTAAAAATAAAAAAAAACACTGCAAAGTGACAAAGTTTAGCCCATCAGATAATTTATATTATGTGTGTGTGTGTGTGTGTGTGGAACAGAATTTTAAACCAATGAGATTTTACTGTGGGCGGGGCTAACTAGTGGCTGGTTGTCGAGTGACAACATAAAACTGCTGTCAAAATGCTCCTTTAGGATTTATCGGTTGTCACTTATCATGTCATGCTTGTGTAGGAGTTTAATTCTTTTCAGCAACATCTGTTTTAAATGACACCCTATTGAAACATCTACAACATAGATTGCATCTCTATTCACATTTGCTTCATGCCAAAAGCCAAAGTCATCACATGAATTAAATCACGATCTGAATTAAGTTCTGTTTAATATCTCCCCACCGAGTAATTGAGTTTTTACCTCAGAAGTTTATCTCTGATACCAGCAGAATCTGCCTCATTTGTATTCAAAGAGCATGACTGCTCTTCCTGTTTGCTTTGTTTAAATGAAAGTCTTGGGCACTCAAGAAAAATGTATTAAAAGAAAAAGCCCCCACACAAGCTTTCTCTCTGTAGCCCACCGCTACCACCTTAACCTGACATCTCATTTTAATGCAAGCTAAACTTTAAAGGTCAACAATCCACCTGAAGAATTTATTTAATTCACATGAATTCCTGCAGCCATTGTGCTGGTTTTTACCTACTGCTGTCATTTATACCACTGAAAACAAAAGCTAAACAGATGGCCAGGGACACACAGAGAGCTCCACTGCATTCAGTGTTTTTTAGGTTAACCAAGTCTTAGAAACTGTTTTAGTCTCTTATTTCTTTTAGGCGATCACTGTGGCCGTGGTACAATGATGGCATCAGTTGGCTAAACCATATACTAAAATAAAACCTGGTAATATCATTAAACTAAAATATATTACAATATTAAATGACCATATTTACACACATGTACTGTAAGGCACTTTAACTAACACCATGGTATTAACATACTACATATCCAAAACACATGGTATTACCAAGTCATGCTCAAATATTATGGTTTATAATCATAAATGTCTAAAACATGGTATGAGACAGTAAGACTAGTAATCTGATATACAAGAATTTTTATTACACATAACTCTAATATAACATCATCCGAACAAACAAACCTAATATTAACTTTAAAGGAAATTACTACTGCCACATACAACAGAATACAAAAGACAGGCAGTTTGATATAAGACACAATTGAGGTGAAGGCGCGTATAACGCCCAATTGGACATGCAGCGCATTTGCTTCATGGCTGTGAATGTAGTGTAGATTTGAACAAGGACACGTTACTATGGTGAAGTGGTTTGCAATAAAATATGGGCCGAAGTCATGAAATCTACAAAATATTTTACTTCTGATACGTGACATTTTTAAAGCAGCATAATCAAATGGAAAAATGTACAGTGTAATTTGAGTTTACCAATCGTGAATTCGTGAAATTATTTTGCTGTTAAAAATGTCTGTCTGCTCTTCAAACCAGTCTGCTCTTCAAATACCCCAAACAGATGGTTCTGAGGAGGTTTCTTGACTGGGATTGTTTAAGAAAACAAACAAAAGAAACATTTCACAAGTATGGTCGGAACGAGACAATGTGTTGATTATTGACATTAGGGTTTCGACCCTGAGAGACCATTCACAGTTTCTTATCAGAAAAATAAGCACCAATAGAAATTAGCGAATGGGAATTTGCTTGCCAGTCTTGAGTCAACACTTGAGTCATATGACTGATGTGGTAACTATAAACTGTGTGAAAATTCTTTCAAATTTTCATTTTGTGTTCCAGGAAGAAGAATAACAGCATATAATTTTGCATAAAATAAATGATAGAGTAAATAATGACAGAATCGTCACATTTGTCTGAACTGTGCCTTTAAAAACAGATCTACTCCTCCTGCTTACAGTCAGCACACACAATAAGGCCACTGTGACCTCACTGCCAGCATCTTTTCTTTTATCATATGCCCACATCATTCTTTGATCAGAATGAATGTGCTCGGATGGTGGAGTGCATAAGTGTGTGATGAGTAGCCCTGAGTGGAAGGCCATGTCATATTTTATTTATGATGTCATATTGAAGCGGAAGGCAGCAGTGAAGCCAATGTAGACAACAAGTCTTCTGTCCCATAAGTGCTCATCAACGACTGGCCCCCGTGTTTGAAAGAACAATGCAGTGCTGGTCCTGTATCGTGTTAAAGGGCTCTCTCACTTGCCCTACTAATGGAGCCCATCGTTTTATTACAGGTTGAGTGGTGGTTTATAGGGGCAGTCTATCCTCACCCTATAACTCCAACCCTAATCCTAACCCTCACAGAAAGCTTTTGCCATTATTTACTTTCAAAAATCCATATTTGGTTTATGAGGACAAAGAAAGTGTGGCAATAAATCATGTTTAGGTTGATACACATTTGTGAATGTAAACCACATATACTACTAAACACACACACACACACACACACACACACATATACGTGTGTGCTGCTTTCCACTCATCATTGTTTCATTTTATACAGCAATTATATGAAGGAATGAATGTGTGAGCATACTATATGTGAACATTCTGTTCACATTCTCTGTTTTCTTCTCTGTCTTTAAAGCAACCATAAACTTCAATCCTGTCATAAGTGTCTGCCACATGCTAACACAAAAAATGAGGGGCGAGTGCCTGTTCCCTATTGTGCTTGTGCATGGCCTGTTCTGCCTTTTTATCTACACATATATTTTCCCACTCTGTGTGTGGCACGCCCATCTTATGCTCCGTAAGTCACTTTCTGTGCTCGTGTGATTGTGCATATGTGGGTGTATAAAGCGAGGTTTCCTCCTCTACATTAGAGCTGGATTTCTTTGTGTATAGGTTCTGCCATTGTTTTGTGCATAAACACGTCTTATTTGCGCTCGCCTCACTGCTTTCAACTGACAAATCCCCCAATGAGAGAGAAAAGAACTCTTAAGCTTTAACATGATTCAAAAAGAAGGTCTTGTTCATGCATAAAGCCAGCAGACACACATTATTGTTTAATATATTTCAGCCTATTCAATACCCTTGTGTTTTAAACCCAGTGAAAAAGTGTTCATATTTAGTAAGCTTGGGCCTTTCATTGTTTTAGCTTTAAAATCTATACACATACATACTTCTAAATGTTGACTAAACTCTCTTTTAGCACAGTTTAAATGCGTGTAAATAATTTTCTTTCCTAGGAAAACAGACCATAAATATTGATGACTAATGTTGCACAACACAAATCTTGTCCAATCAACAACCTTTCATTGTTTCTCCTCCAAAACCAACTGCTGACAACTAACAAGCAGTAGATCAGCAGTTGTGGCTGGAATGTGTCTTAATCACTGGCTATTAACACTGCCCTGCATCTTTACCTCCAACTGGTGTGTGTCATGCATGCATGAAGGGGGGAAGATCGTTTTGTTTTGTATTCACATCTTGTTATTTATACCTGTAATTTCCACCTGTGCGGAGGTTATGAAACACACAAATGTGTTTGTGTGTGGGGGTCTTACACACCTGGCATTCATGTACTGAATCATGCTAGAGTTAAAATACACACAAGTACTGTGGAGGAGAGCAGGTGGCCCCAGAGGCCCTCAAACACAGACTGCTGTGATTGAATTTTAATAAGGGAATAATTGAGTTCCTTTGGGAGTGAGTGGATAAGCAAACAGTGGGTTTCATTAAAGACCTATTACCTTAAAAGTCTTACTGTGAAACGTGGATGTTTCTGCCAGACTCTTAAAATACAATGTGGCTGAAGAACAATATGATAAAAATTAGCATTATTCTCACAATATGAGAAACTCTGGAAGAATTCTTGTACATATTTTGTAAATGGTGTTATATTTCTATGCACTGTTGTTATCTTATTATTGTCTATATTTAGTATTTATGGCTAAAAGGTATTGTAAAAACTATAAGAGTATGTAGTGTGACAGTAAAGATTGGATAATTACAATCCCATTCAAACTCTCCAAGAAAAATGCCTCAGAAATGATTTGTTGATTTTGGTTAAATTGACTGACTTCTGTGCAATGCTGAAATAAAATAAGTGTATGTTTTCTTACTCAGATGCTATATTCCTATTGGCTGGTGAAAGAATGACCAAATAAGCAACATTAGCAAAGGGTCAGTGAATGACCTCACACAGTTACATTCTGCACTGGCTCTGTGAAGTCAGTGGGATTTCATTTGTATGTGTACATGCTGAGCGTACATGCTGAGCGTACATGCTGAGTTCCTGATACATCTGTAAGTCTTCTACTGGTGTTTCAGAAGAAACGTCTCACCATTGAGAGGGGAATGATGGCTTGGATGTCCTTCTGCACAACCGTCAGTTCTGTTACCACCTTCTCTGCATCTGAGGCTGGATTCTGGCCACGGTAATCGATGTTCCAGTTGATTCTTCTGGTGACTGACTGGCTGGTGAAGTTTTCCATCTCAAAGTCAAGCTGCATGATTTCAACACTCGCAGCCACGTTCCTAAATACAAATACAACATGATCACAGGTGGGTGACTGAAGTCAGCCAGTCAGTCAGTCAGTCAGTCAGTCTGTGTGTGTGTGTGTATGCGATAGATTCACAGTAACATATGTATATACATACAATATATACACACTTTTATCACACACACATATATCTGCATAATGTCTAAGGCAAATGTGTCATAAATCAATTAAGGGAACACACATCACTACTGTGTGTCTCATGACGTCAGTGTTGGTCTGGTCAGGACACTCAAATAAACACTGGACTCATGTATCTGAACATCAAATACAGTGGGCAATTGAAAAGTAGTACTTGCTCTCATATAAACACCACAGCCAAACAACACAGTGGCTTTAAATTAGTGACACAGAAAAGCACTATAACAGCGCCTGGCAGCCTCTTCAAGGCCTTTGCAGGAAACCTCTTTAATGGATAGTGACAGTGTAAATGAGCTCTGTCTGTTGAGCTCATGTTCACTCCTCAAGAATTATTCCTTTATCTGAGATTCCTGTTCTGCTGATACCTGCAGATAACAGCTGACAGTCACACTGAGGAGAGGCCAAACAAAACTCAATGGGAGTGGAAGTGCTGGAGCAGAAAGTGCTGCAGGGCAATCAGAACGTCTGCTGGGAATAAGCGATGTGTCAGCGCTGGAGATACAACATCTTCTTCTAGTGGGATGTATGAAAATTAGAGTTTCTGTTTCTCTATCCTAGCGAAACTGGTACATTGATCACATGACAAACTCAGAAGAAAAAAATAGCGAAAAAATAAAAAATTAACTAAAGTTATTCAGTTTTACACCCAGTTTCTTGTTTCAAATGGAGATTTTGTATGAGTTCTTCATAGTAGGAGGTCCACCTTAAAAGAAATCAACATTCAGAACCACAACTATTTATTAATCAATAAAGCATTAAAATCTTTGTAAGGAGTTGTATGTGTGTGTTGTGCTTAACTAATTTGTGACTTGAAGTCAAAGGGGCATTTTCAGGGTCAGTATATAAGCAATGACTGTCCCACTAAAAATGTACTTTTATTAGGGCAGAAATATTAGAGGAAACTGATAATCTTAAATATGTTTGTTATGTTTCGCTGTCCATTCATTGGATGCTGCATTACGGTAATTTACGTTATTAATGTTGCCTTAATTATCTAGCTGTTGCTTAAAATTGATTGTCCTGCACAACAGGAGAGAGGCAAGAAAAATGCAGTCAACAATCAGCCATTAAACTTTACCAGTGCGTATGCCAGCATCTCTAATGGAGAGTACACTAATGGAATGATGAGGCTGTCTTATATAGTCAAACAATGCTGCCATTGTCTCCAAGCAGAGGCTTAAAACACATTTAGAAAAAAAGACAATTAGAGGATAAAGGAGTGGGATTGGCTAGAAATATTTTTAAAAATCTCTAAAAGAAAAAAAACACCATTTATTTACTGAAAGAGTCAGCTATGTAACAAAAGTGGATGTGTTATTGTAAGCAGATGTAAATGGTACAGGTGAGGTTTAACACTGTACACACAGTTACAAACAAGGTGGGACATTGAATGTCTGTATAGATACTGGAGCTCATGGAATAATGAGAGAGTGGATGAGTCCAGTGGTGAGACAGACAGAAAATCCTGCAAATCCCCAGTTCTCTTTAAAGACCAGTTTCAGAGACAGGATCTTGATTCTCAGGATCACATTTAAACTCCAAAGGCTCACAGGGGAACCCAGCAAGGGCCTCCAGGACAATGGCTAAGTGCCAGTCAGGAACTCTCACTCTAATGTGGTGGGCTGTGAGGGTGGACACACAAGCCCTGAGAGTAGCAGCGGCTACTGACAACTTGTTCTGCAGGAATTCCAGCACTGAAACAGTCTGACAGAGTGCTTGAGATTCAGAGTCCAGGATCTGAGGACAGAGTGAGAGTGGGAGTAGATGTTTCATATCAAAGTGCTCCACTCCACACTCACTCTCATTACACCGGAGTGAGTCTAGAGTGGAGCACTTTGTTATGAAACATCTACTCACGACTTCCCAAGCACTGCAAACTAAACTCATGAGGATCATCCTGAAAGATGGGCACACATTACTTTTCATTTTCTTCTTGTCTTTTTCCCTTATCTTTTTTTATTACTCTCTTTTATATTTCGTTTTTTACTTTAAAGAACTAGCTAGGACACACACAACACAAAACAGTTGCTGAAGACAAAGAATTTAAAGATAAATTCCTTTTACACTCATTTATAGCCTTTGCCAACATGTATTCTGGTGAAATCACCGTTGATGTTACTTAAGCAGTATTTGAAACCTATGTTTAATAACACAGTACTCCTCCATTTCTTACTATTTGCCTGAATGTCTAGCATACAACAGAGAACAATGCAAAAATCTCATATCCCACAATGCAATGTGCTCCACTTGACCTTCCATTTATTCTGTATAATTTCTTCCCTGACTCATAAATCAAGATCTGTTATATTAGATTTAATTTTGTAAGCTTCTCAGCTTACCTAATAAAACCGCATTGCATTTCTTTAGATGGACTGGGTCCATTTTAGCATATAGAGACCATCTTTAATGAGCTGTATCAACTATACTGGCCTGCAAAGATTTAGCATGAATCTTTACATATGAACATTTCAGTGATCGTAGCCCCCTTTAAAAAAAGTCCTAACAAATGGTCTTGTGTTTTAGTTAAATGTTATTCAGAGAGAATTGTATATGATTGTTCAAGCATAAATGCTTCCCTTTTGTTGTTAATCTGAAATAAGATATGACATTAAAACACATCCTGTTTAAGTTCACACAGGCTAAAGAAGCTGTTCTGAGATCAGGGCAGTTGTCTCACCCAGGGACTCCTTTGATTTTGCTGACTTCCACGGTGGCGATGGAGTGTTTGGCTCCAGACTGAACGTCCCATTCCACCTTCCACTGGTTACTCCTGGATTTTGTGCTGAGAAGATTCACTCCTTTCTTTGCTTTCACCCTGTAAAAGAGACACGGAGGGTTTTAAAATGTATTTCTAGCTGTGTTTCTCCTTCAGCTCCTTATCAAGGAGTATCAAGACTGTGTTGTACTTCTCTACTACCATAAGTACACAGTAAATGACCCTTATACTGTAACTCATTCAAAGTGCATCATTGTACTGCTCAATGGAATGTGATTATCTGTATATTATGTGCATATATTTAAATAAATTAAAATAACTGCTCACTCATTTATGAGAGTGACTCACAAAAATTGTTTAATAGTCTAATATGACTTCTAAGGCATTTAACAAATTTAATCCTGTTTTTATATCTACAAAAGCTTAAATACTCTTAATTGTTAAGTCTAAATAAGCTTAATCACACATGCCCACTGTCCTACCAAACAGTCTCTAACCATCACTAGACACAACGTTCTGTACTCACAGATTTTTGCATTCACAGATTTTCATTCATTGGCATATTAACTGCCAACCCCAAAATGTCAGAGAAACCTATTGCTGATTGTGTTTCCCCTGATTTAGAAGATCTAACTGTGCAACGCAGCTCCCATATCCAATGCCGTGACTCTCCGTGGGCTCAGTGGCCTTCAGAAAACTACCTAAAACTCTAGAACATTCTTATAAATAATGAACTGCTGAGAGATCACCTGCTACTGGCTTCTAACACCCTGGTCTCCTCTGTTCCACCTGGAGGTTCCTCCTGACTGCTCCCACACCCACAGCTCAGCCTGAACAAGCCAGTAAAGCGAACAACCAAGTTATCTTCTCTCAGATCAGACCAGCCTAAGCTTTCTGTGCCACTTTCACAGTCTCTCACCTCAACTCTCCCCTCAACTGTGGAAATGTGGCATTTTTCTGAAAAACTTCTGATCTCAGACGGCAACAAAACCTCTTCCTTTCTGAATTTGTTATGTCCTTTGGCATTTACAGGGATGTTCTTTGTCAATCAGAAAACCGTGACCTGTGTAGTTCACACAGACACTCTGCTGTGAAACTCATGCTAGCCTAGCCCCAGTTGCTGTCCGCGGTGCTGAACCTGTTAGCGTTGTTTTCTTTCTGTTTACATGTCTCCTATATACACATATTCATAGCCGAGTCGATCCCATGGCATCATTAATTTACTCACTGATTGGCCCTCCACTGATTCTCCATAAACTCTGAACAGCACGACACAGGATTAACATTTAACTAATATAATATTTGAGCACAGAGCATAACTACCACAAAGATACTGTAGATCCACTATAGAGCTTTCCTATCAGGATTCATTTGAACATTCCAGGTTTTCCAAGTATTTCCATATTGTCCATAAGACCAAGGAATTGAAAACTTGGATTTAAAGTTACAATATCTGAACTAATGACCAGACATAAAGATAACATTCACTGCAGTCTCTTACCACAAACAGTACTGTCACAAACACAAACAAGCAGGATGAGAAATGTCTCTGAGGCCCTAGGCTCTCTCTCTCTCTCTTTCTCACTCTCTGCATTACTGTAAAAGCTTCAACATCTAAACCGGGCCAGTAAAGACTTTTCCCACCCATTTGTAGAACCAGGGCTTTCCAGGGCTGCAAAAAGAGACACTTTACATAAATAAATGATTGATGCACTTCTGCAGTCACAACATACAGAAGTCAAAACAAGATGAGTGTTTTGTTATTTGTGTGTGTATCACTAAGACATGTAAATAATTCCACCGTGTCCAAACTGGCAGTTACGTTTTCAACAGTCCAGCTTTCATTTAAACTTCTTTCTGAGTATCAAAATCAAGTTGTCTCTTGTTTTTACTACTTTTTTTGGTGCTTGGCTACATTGAAATATACTGATATATAAATTAATAGCTGGTTAGCATTTACATCAACATTCTGTAAATCTTATTTTTGTTTGCCATTAAACATTTTCAAATTTGACTGGAGTTCTCTAGTCAAACGAAATCTTAGTATTTCACACTGAATTTTCTCTAAAATGAAATTACCAGAACTGTGCAATTCACATCAGCTGTTACTTTACCCAACAATTACTGATACTTTACAGTCTTTTTTCAAAGAAATTTTAAAAGAAACCTCTTAGACAAAATTAATACTTTACTGAAACATGAGACACAGAGATTCAATAAAACGTCTCTTGAGCAGAAGAAGAGCCTCTGAACAATAAAATGTTCCTTTGGGCTGAAACGTTCTCTGTGCATTATTGTTTTATTCAATTGACGGGGAACAGATACGGACAGATGTTTACTGCACAGATCAGAACACTGTGATCTGTCACTGTTGAAAACAGTGATACTGAAGACAAGAGGAGCGTTAGAGAGAATCAGGCAGACAGAGAGAGAAAAAGGCCCACCGGCACTGAGAGGAAGAGAATTATAGTCTTTCTCATTCGCTTTTGAAGAAGATATAGAATGAAGACAGCAGAGGTTAAACCTGATGGGAAGGATTTGCACAAATATCATTTATCAAAGAAGAAAAGGCAAATACTCAGAGGAAAATATTCACTATTTAACTTAACCACACAATAACATTCAGAGCGAGATCATGCCGAGTCCATTTATTTGACTTCCACCATAGCAAATAAAAATACTGAAGCAATCTCAAAATGCTACATCTGCCAAAATATATAAAGATTACTTTTTTACATTATTCCATGAAAATAATGGGAAGAAATAGGTTTATTTTTTCAATTGTAGATTATTTATATATTGCAGTATTTGATATTGTTGACATATTGTTGAAGTTGATATTCATAGTTTCACATATTGTGTAACAATTTTTGTTGCTAGTTTTTTTTGCATGACAGTAATGTGATTTTATGTGTAAATGCGCTTTATTGTCATAAAATAAATTTCACAATACATGTTTTTGAGGTGCAAAATGGCACACAAACCTACTTGTGAGATTCACTCATTTACCTTTTGATCTAATAACTTTTAATTAAGCTAATTTACTGCTAATGCTAAATGTACACACATCACAGCCCATCACTTAAATTACAGTCACATTATAACATAGGATCATTTATCAGCAGTTACGCGGATCTCATTGATATTTCCCTGTTGTAGCCATTACAAACAAAACATCTCTCTCACATTATCAGAAATATTACCTAAGAACATACAATATATCAGAACTGGTCCACGTGGATTCGGACCACCTATTACATAATTCCAACCCCTCTATCTCCATCTATGTTAAAAGCTGGATACTTCTGTGCTCACAGTGCAGAAACAGAGAGAATGAGCCAGTGAGATAGACTTAGCGAAGAAGAGAGAGTGACACCGAGCAACAGTGCAGGAGAGAGAGCCACGCAGTGTTACGCAGTCCTCCCGCCTGGAACACAATTATTTTAAGTAGTTTTCCCATCAGTGGCAGGCATGAGCGGAAGACCCTCGAGTGAGCCAAAACCTTTTCTGCCTCTGCAACAGGGGAAAAAAGCAGCTTTCCAATTTATTTGATAAGGCAAGCGGAACTCAATCCTGCCAACTGCTGCAAAGCACAGGAAAATCTCCCTCGAACCCTCGGCCACCTCGCCCACATCCATACAGTGATGTGGAATTATGAATCTATATGATTTGTATAGAAGCATACAAACAAGTGTAGAAAACGTGAAAGACATGATGGAAAGCAACCTAAAACCCAAACATTAAACACACAGGATGTTTTCTAATTTGCATGCTATTTATCCTACATAGTGCTACATACAAGATTACCATTAGTACATCATGTCCCAAATCACAGTGCATCAGAAATATTATATCAACATTACCTAACATTACCTGGTAGAGGAGAAATTTGTGATGATTCTCTGTCTCAGTATTGATATAAAAATGATACACATTTTTACCTACTCAAAAGTATGCACTTTTCTAAGCTATGGGAATTAGGACACAAATTTATTTGATGGGAGGATAAACATCAGGTCAAACACTTCAAGTTTAAACCAAATATCAGATTTATTTCCACACTGAATCAGCGTCACAGACAATCAGAGATCCAACAGTTGAACAAAACAGATTAAAAGAAAAAATGAGAAAACGGAAAAGAGGCTTTTGGATTTTGACCACTCTGTGATACAAACTCTTATCTCACAGAATCACAACAGTTTACCGCTCATAAAAAGAATGTGCCAAACCTGTGGTTGGTGTGAGGCCAATTTATGATCAGTATTATGCCAAAAGCTCATTTGAATATGAAAATATGAACCTTTGGCTAACTTGTACTTAAATTTACTGCCACTCAAAGTCTGTAATGCAACGAGACAAAACTGAGCTAATAAAGAAGATATAAGGAGGGGAAAAGTAAAAGTTTAAATTGTCACATCTATGCCACTCACGTCTGTTTTAGGGCATCAGAGTAAGAGAGTTTTTTTCTCATTAACTCCTCACGATAAACACAAGAAAACACGTCATGGATATGATCTCTGTCCTCCTGTTTTTCCCCCCCTTTTCCCTCACATCATTACTTATTACGTTCAGACAGCTATATCTCTCCACCCACCTTCTCCCTCCCAGACTCTCACCTCCTTCTCACTCCTACAACTTCTCCTGATAAATAAATCACTTGTAACAGCACAGCTGTTCTATGAAACGTTTACTTGGCTGTGCTGATGTTGTCTAGATAATCACAGCTTTCTTTCTTTCTTCCTTACTTTGTGAGGGTGCTGGGGAAGTCTTCTGAATGTGACGTTTATTGTTTCCAACGCTGCCTGCGGTTCTACCATGTCTTTGTGGACCAGTTTTGTGACTAAGACCATTTAATAACTTCTTGGTAAGTCAGATCTGTGAACGGACCATTCTGGTTGCAATGGAGATTTATTGTGGAGTCATTTTTGTTCCAGGTTTATAAGTTATCCACTTGTCATGCTGTAAATATGTTTGTATAGTAGAAGGCCTTTGGCTGAGGTAGTTATGTATGTGTTTAGTTCTGATAAATGCCCAGCTGTATCAGTTTAAACGGTGCTGTTACACTTTGACAGAATCAACACCCTGAGGGGGTAAAGTTAGGTCTGTGTCATATTTCAGTCATTTTAACACTCCATAATGCGCCTTTAACAAGCTGCCATAAAATAGTGCAATATAATGAAACACTAGCCCCACAGATGCATTACCAAGATTTCCCTTTTATAATAATCTACAATTTACTTTTTCACTGTGTGCTAAAGAAGGAAATATAAAAGAGAAAAAATATTTGGCCTTTTTGCCACTTGAATACACAGGAAATAGAAATAGAGACTGATAACCCAAAACATTTGTGTATTGCTGCATCCAGAACACTAGGTGTCACTAGGGACAACTGGTACTAACCAACAACATAAACTAAAAACTACAAGATGCCATTGAAGTAGCAAATGAACCAAATTTATAAACATTTCTCTGGACTCACCACCTTGAATGGATTTTTATAATCAAGCTTTGTGTCCAACTGGAAGCACACCTGTGAGGTGTAATGTCACAGTATTAAAACATGCATCATGTTAAGTATTGGAACAGTGCTAAAGTGTCACTTACATTATGCTTTAAGCCACAGTGCCAAAAAAGACACCCAAATGTGTTTAAGGCTTTGATTTGTTTGTTTAGTGAAGCATGCCAGAGGACAGAGAAGCTGAAAACACAATAAATATGCAATTAAGTTGCCAGAAAAATTGTTCTTCCTCCTCAATTCTGGATCCCCTCATGCCATTCTCCTGTCGACTTATTCTCTCCCTCACAGTTTCTTCCTTTCTCTCTCTCTCGCTCTCTCTTTCTTTCTGTCACATATGGATACACAACTGCCTTTCTAATACGCACAAATATAGGCGCACAAATACAGGCACACCCACATACACACATCCTCATTGCTGTCTATCTCTCAGAATGTGTGTGTTTAGATTGCTGTGGTCCAATCAGCCTGCAGCAGTGATGCAGTGTTGTCCCTGCATCTCTGCATTTAAACTCGCTCAGATAAATGTTTTACTGCCTGTAAGCTGCTCTTTTATAGCTTAAGTTTCTCTGGTTATGCCTATCAACTTTATTCCAGATATCTTTTCCAATATTTCTTAAAATAAAAGCAAAGGAGACATATTTTCATATCACAAGCAGTAAAATTGATACGAATGGTACAGTTTAGAGTTTATTTTGGTCATGTAAAATTTTGTAGACACTGTTGATATTTCTTCTGAAACTGGAATACTTGTGTCACGTTTTGGTTTGGTTTTCCTCTGTTGGTTGGTTTATTTAGTAATGTTGTTGTTAATTTGTTCATCACTAGCTCTGCCTCCATTGCCATGGTAACTGACTGTTTTCACTTGTTTCTGGTTTTGGTGTAATTTTGATTACAGTGAGTATCTGAGTTTTGGTTATTATGTGTATTTTGGGATTATCATGAGGGTCTTATTTTTAAAAGGAACTCTAAACAGGTGACTTACACACTTTAATATGTTTCTATTTCATTCTTGTTGCTCTTTAGCAAACATGATTCTAAATGTTAAATGTAATTTTAAAGAAGCTTGGATGCCATTTATAAACAGTTGTGACGTATGAGGGGAGTAAACGCTCGCTTCTGCTTTTATACTGCATGTAGTCATTTCAAGAAACCGTTCTGCTAAACCTTTCACTTTATTATGATGGTGTGGGCACTGGCATAAGACATAACAGAAAAAGCAAAAGCATATTTAAAACTGATGTCATGTTGAAACTTGGAAAAACTGCTCACCATACCGTGTCTAAAATGCCAATTTCTCAATTATAATTTACTGTTTATAGAACCTTTGTATTATAAATATATCAGTTATGATGGTACTAATATATGATATAATAATGATACTGGTACTAATGTAATACTGTACAGCGGCACTCTTCTTCATCTAATATCTATTATCTGTGTCATCTGCAGGTTTATTTTCTGAAGAATAAACAGTGATAATACTAGTGGTGAAAACAGTCAAGTGTAGAATTATTGCTCCATTGATGTCCATTGAAACAGCAACATCTAGATGTTTTATTGTAATCACCAAATTTCTATATTTAACATGGAAAACTCCTTTAAGATGAAGACAGAGTGAAGAAATTGTAAAATCTATCTCAGTAAACTTAAAGACAAGGGAGAGTGTGTGAAAGAGTGAGAGTGAGTGAGAGAG
>JBAJNP010004814.1:0-31729 GCA_036877545.1 Yasuhikotakia modesta | reverse complement strand
TAATATGTATATATTATATAATATGTATGTATGTATATAATATAGAAATATTATATATTTTACAAATATTCCCTTTATGCACATTTCACTTTTGCATGTAAATACACATGTCTGCATCTTGTTTATTTTAAAACGCAGTCTCCTCGTTGCTGTTATTGTAAACCACTGGAACAAAAGCAGTGAAACAGCAGAGGCACAAACACTGTGAAATGTGCATTATGAATTACAGTGCAGTGTTAGAGGGTCACATTGAAGTGGGTTAAATGAGAATCCTCCACAGAAACAAAAGCACAGAGTTTATTTAGCCCGGCAGACCTGTCTGTGATTTATCCAGCGCTGTGTGTCTCTCATTGGACGACAGCAGGCTCTTCTGCTGTTGCTCATTCCCTCACTGCCTCTACGATGCTGAATTACTGCTGATCTCTTGCCAAGAGAAAGCATCAGTCTGCAAATAAAAGATAATGGAGACCAAATAAACATTGAAGATGGTGAGCGAGGTCCCAACCGGTAGCACGGTCCCCTCACAGACAGACAGAAATGTGCTTTTAAATGGGCTGCATCTGCCAGGGCTGTTGGGCCATTTGGCAGCAGTTTTACAGGATTCATGGCTCTATTTGAAGCTAATTTGAACAGACATCCTTAAACCGTAATAGTTATTACGACGCACTTACATGCATGCAAGTTAATTATAAATTCAACCCTGACAGAATGTGATAAAGACATATGGTTTAAAAGAAAAGCAAGTGACTTATTTTAAGGTTGAAAAACGCACTGTCGCCATGTTGTCTTAGTATAATTTAGTTTCTTCTTTATCAAGCCGGGCTGAGCTCTCCGGGCTGGAAATGGACCCGTCAATAGGCAAATACATTTGCACTCAATTACATGTTTGTTAAGCAATGAGATATGGAGCTAATGAGGCGCAGCCATTTTTGCCGCGATCATTTACAGCGGTGAGTTATTACCACGGTAATGACGTTCTCTCAATACCTCAATTAATGCCGGCTGGTCTGCTGTAAAGCGGCTGTAGGTGTGATGTGCGCACAATTGCCCACGCAAACATTTATGGGTAATGGATGGCCTGGTGGTGATTCGTAGGCGAAATTGGCAGCCGACTCTCTGACTGGCGGTGTTTAAGATCGATGGGCCACGTAACCTGTGCCATTCTGAGGTTGTTTAATGTCTTTGAGTTTATTCTATCACAAGTTACAAAGACAGACATATGAATAGATAAACAGATGGTCAGATGTTACAGTGACATTTAGACAATGTTTGGAAATGTTGAAGATTTAGAATGTATGTGATTATTTCTTATTTTAGAGTGTTTAGATGTGATTTAATGGCCCTTTTTGTTGTGCATCTGTATAGCTTTGAGGCTACTGTACGGATTGTTTTGTAATATACAGAGCTAAAAGTGATGCATAACAGGTCAGTCACAGAAGGAATAATGCATTATGTTTGTAAACAGCTGTCTTGCCGTGTAAATGTTATTTAAACTAATTAAAATGCAGCTCAAAGCTGAAGCGAGGATCATGTAATCTTGTCTCTCTGCATGCAACATACGTACACATGAACACACACACACACACATCACAAGGCCACAGTCATAAATCACACACTTCTGCTCATTTAAAATGTTCCTTTTTATGAGAAATGAAGCTGTAACACATCATATAAATCTATCAAAGGGATCGCAGAGTTCATTGCATGTTCTCCTCACTTTTAATGCCTTTAACACGGGCAAAAGGATTTAAATTGTTCTCTTTATGTTCCCATAGATGCGCTCTCTCTCTCACTCTCTCTCTCTCACACATATACACACACTCTGTCTCTCTGTCTTTCTCTATGACAGTCTGGCCCACGGGAGAATTCAGCACCTCTGTGTATGTGTGTATGATTTGCTCTGTGAAGTTCCCCCTCTGCTGATCTCCCGCCGTGCTGCAGTTAGTCTGATGACTCGTTGTCTCCTCTGGTATTGCCAATTATTCTTTATATTGAGGTGACCTAATTTTCCCAGTCTGGCCAGTGATGTTGCATCCATGTGTGTGTGTGTGTCTGAGAGCATATGACTGGAATGAGCCTGAATATGTGTGTGTGTGTGTATATGTGAATGAGACTGAGAGACTGTGTTTTGTGAAACTGTGTGTGTGTGTGTCTGAGTGTCTGAGAGCATATGACTGGAATGAACCTGAATATGTGTGTGTATATGTGAATGAGACTGAGAGACTGTGTTTTGTAAAACTGTGTGTGTGTGTTTGTGTGTGTTTCAATTTAACATTTTGTAAACTGACGTGAACAATGTAGCATTGCACACCATGTAGGGACCTTAAAAATCAGAATGCAGACCGTGTGTGTGCTGACTGAGTGTTGCCCCCATTGCCCTGGCCTTACAATACCTTTAGTTTTTGGCGCCCCATGTGAGGAGTTGCTCCAGCCTGACGGAACTGTGTTTTACGAGCACTTATTTTATGAACACTCTGGCGAATTACTTCAGTCTGGTAATGTATTAACACAACCCTCTCTCTCTCTTTCCCCAGGCAAAGCAAAGAATCTTAAAGACTACAATGTAGCTCTTGGAATATATATTGCATCAATAAGGAAAGGAGAAAACCCGCAACAATTTATCAATTTTAGCGGGCACTGCTGACTCTTTTGGCGGTGATGTGCACCCGTGCTTGGGGACAGGAAGTGCTGAGGGCTCTGCTGCACTGAGGACAGACGCACCAGAGAGGCAGGCTGAGTTATACCGATGGGCCCTGCTGCTCTCCTATGCAGATAATTCTCCGGCTCTGCTTATAGACTCCTCTGGTGCAAGTGCATTGACTGTTTATGTCTCAATCATCCTTAGTGTGTCACAAATGGCCTCTTATATCTCACGGATCGTATTAACACTGAGCTTGACATAGTGTACCGCAGCTATAAAAACAGACGTGATAGATGGTTTATGTTTTGCATCAATTTTGGGTTTATTTATCAGTTTATATCTAAACCAATAAGATATAAACCTTTAAAAAAAAAGGAAGGGAAATTGAATAAAAAGAGAAAGCATTTGCTGTCCTCTTTCACAAAGGATGTTTTCAGGCTGAATCCCAATGCATACATGCTTTTGAGTTTGTAGTAAGGCCGCACACCAGTAATGGGACATATTACCATATCATGAAATTTCATCTTGACACCACAGGACCCCTGTCACGTTATGTGTGCATTTGCATGCGATCAATAGCATTTACAATTGTTAATTTCAGGACCCTAAAAGTAATTACTTTTAGGTTCATACATTTAAAATCAGTTGTGGCATCTTTGGACTAACATATTCCTCATTTTTTCTAAAAGGTGTAAAAAAATCCATGACTGCTTTTATTTCAGTGGGCAAGGTGGCACAAAAATGTGTATGAACGCATACTTCTTCAATCTACCACAAATAGCATAAACTGCAAAAAATTGATTGTATTTTAGTTGTTTCACAGTAAAAATATCTAAATATATATTTTAAAACAAGACACAATTAGTACACCTGGGAAGCAAAATAAAAGATTTTTTGACAAGATATTAATATTTTGTTTGTGCAACGTTTAAGCTGCTACAAACTGTGACGACTGGTTTAGTTTAACCTTACGTCTCAAAACAGAACCATTTCATGTAATTTTGCTTCTCAAGTAAATGTGTCTTCTTTTAAAAGATGGTTAGATGTTTTCCTGGAAACAAGACAAAATTCTAAGCGTGAAAATGATAGTTTGCAGGGCACTGTGTTCAACATGCTATGATATGAGACGCACTTACCATAATCTTACATTCCACTTAGATTGAAGTGTGTGTGAAGTATGCATGTGAAATGTGGTGCAGTCTGTGTTTGTGTATCAGTGACAGACTGGAGGCTATAAGTCCTGCCTGGAAATATCTCTCTGCTAAAGCCTTCTGCTGCTGACCGTTCCCTTCTCTAATCTTCTCCGCTCTATTTTTCTCTCTTGCCCTCTCTCCCTTTCACTCACTTCCACTATCTCCAAATCACCTCCTCCTCTCCCTTCATCACTCAGCATGCCCACATGGTTTTTGTCTGCACCACCATCACGTTCCACAGCAACCCAAAAGGCGCAAGTTTGGTCTTAAGGTTGCTTGCCCTCACCTCCAGATCCCTTGTGGATATCCAGCAGGCTGGAGCTTATCTGCTGATTTCAGTGTGCCATTCATAGTCTGGTAAATTGGCCATTTTACTGTAGGGTCCGTCAAGGCCTATGAATATTTGATGGGGCCTTGCTGTTGATGAGCATGTGTGCTGACTCCCTTATCTTATTTGTTCAGGATGCCAGAGTTATATCACGTACCTCCAAGCTTCCTGTCCCCAGGAGAGGCGCGTACGAGGGGGAGGTGCAAGATGGGGGGAGTTGCTAAGCCTCAACTCTGTGGTGCCTCCCTCTGGAGGGGATTTCAGGGAGAAATAGAGAGCGAGATCATCTCAGTCAGCCAAGCACTGGTGCGATAAAGAAAGGGAAATAGAAGTCAACTCTACGACAAGACAGTCATTCCCCTCAGGTGGACAGAGGTTGAGAAAAGCTCCTGCACCTTCTTGGCAGTAACTGATAATAGAGGCACGAATCATCACCGGTTTCCACTCTCGCTCCGTATAGCGATCAGAGCAGCCAACTTCTCCCAGAGGGTGAGGGGTACGGACAGACACACCACTGGGTCGTGCTACTATAATAGAAAACGAAACTGTGACAGTGTCGCAACTGTGCTCGTACCCCGGGGCTTAAACTGAGCCGGTATAAAGGCACCTTGACAGGTGAATTCTTCCTCGGTGGGTAAAAAAGCTGATCTCTGGCCTCTGGATTTAGTCATGGTGTGGAGTGAAGGGATACAGAAAGCTGCTTTTATGGGTGAGCAAGATGGAAAGTCAAGGGTTAAAGTATGTGTGTGTGTGTTCCTGAGTCTGGTAGATGGAACTAAGGTCCACCGTCAGTAGTGTGATCACGCTGGGGGGATGTGAATGTTTTTTCTGTCCGGCCAGAGAGAGACGGTATAGTGTTGCTGCTAGCCTCCAGGCCACTCTAAATAAATGGATTTTCTTTTTCCATTTACCAATATCCAGAATCTTATTTTATTCCCCCTTCACAGGTAAGCTCGGGGAAATGGCAACGGAGAGGGGTGAACGAAGACATACACTCTGCTCGTCTCACAGGCTCTATTGTTCAGACACTCCGCTGAAATATATTGATCAAAGGTAACTTTTCAGCCTTGTGGATTAGTACGAGTGTGACCCTGCCAATAAATCCTCTTTTACAACTTCACAAGAGGTGCCCAATAATCCCCCCCGCCCTTGACCTTTGGCCAGCTATTCTGCAACTTCCTACTTATACCCCCTGTCATGCAATCCCAACCACAGGGGTCAAAGTCCTTACCAAATGAAACCATTTTCAACTCGCATGCATTATAAATGCCTCTTTTCTCTTTTCCAAATCCTCTCTGACCTCAAACCCTATAGAGGTGACAAAAGGAAGAGTGTGTGCTTGCTGAAAGGCTTTGGCCTTCATCAGCTTCCTCTTAATCGAATCAGGCTCTTCTTCATTCTGGCTAATGTGGGTTTTTTAATTGTGTTACAGGCAGGGTCAGGAAGATGGACCTTTCAGAGGCAATAACGAGGGCACGGAGAAGAATATATCGACTGTTGACATTGGGCAGAGCTGGTATGCTCCAGGCGTTGTTATGGCAGTAACCACATTAAGGCACATCTGGTCCAGGATGTAGCACAGACATTAGGACTGGATGGATTCTCTGAGGCAGAAGAGAAAACCTGATTCAGGTCAAGAATGGATCAAAAATGAGGTATAGTGTGGTTTGGGAAGCATGTTAACACAGAGATGGACCGAGGGGGGGTGCAGTAAACCTGTCAATTTACCTGCCATCAGAATATGAATGATGTTTTTGAGCACATTCTTTCACAGAATAAGGCACCACTGCTGCTTTTGGCTGTCTGAAGCTCTGATTGATATTCACAGCATCATTATGATACCTGCATACTAAATGAACATATTTGCATATAGTTCTGTAGTCAAGCCAAAGTCTCTCTCTAAAGAAAAAACAGGAGTCTTGGCTGGATAGAAGGTGATGACACCCCACTGCTGAAATAATGAATATTAGGAGCTAAGGGAATCGATGGATGTTAAGGTTCTGTCGCCCTAAGCCCATCTAGCTGTTGGTCTGGTGACGCCTACCTTGCTTATCACCTGCAAAATGATGAACGAGGCTCTTGCACTGCTGGGAAATTTCCCAAAAAATCCCTGGTGCAATAGATTTTGTTAAGGCCTTGCTTGAATGCACACAATGTTCAATAGATCTGCACTAGACCTTGACCATTATCCTGTCTGCACGGGCAGCACCCTGATTAGGCCAGCAGGTTTAATGCAGGGGCTGGTATTTACCAATGATGACAGATATATAAGGAAGGAGCCTCAAAAACAGGGCACTAATAGATGGGCTGGAGGAAATAATGTTCCTTGGGTTTCTTTGGTCATGTCCCTTTTGGGCAGTACTGCTGTGTTTTCTGCAGGCAGGAGCAAATTACTATGATGGTGTAACTTTGTGTTTGTAATGTGCCATTTTTGACACCCTGCCGGTCATTTTTAGGGCAAGGTCCAACTTGGCCAATTCCCTGTGTGCCATCACAACACCCTACAGAATCTGTTGGACATATGTCCCTTTGGCAGCTGTGTCCACAACTGTCCACCCGACTTATGCCTGCACCTCAGCAGCTGAGCCACAATTCCTCGGGTCAGCCCGGATAAAGCAGAAGACATCAATCAGTTACCAAGCCAGACGTTTAGACAAAACAAAATTCATAAACGAGGCTCTTTATTGACAGCAAGTCTCATAACGTTTATCCGAAATCCATTTTGCCTGACCGTTATGTGAACATTAGAGATCACTGAGCCCATCTTAGTCATGTGTGAAGATTCATGCCTGGAGTTTCATCTGCAGCAGACATCAAAATCAATAACCAATGTCAGCAGCACCACAGAGCCTCGCTTCCTGACTCGCCACCGCCTCTGATTCCAGCTGAAGTCTTTGATGTCAGGATTGCTTGTAAATGTCATAAGAACGAAAATTGCAAAACACATTTGTGCTTCTGCTACAAAAATGCAATTCCAGCACCAGTATCATGAATGTAGTTAATTGGTTTTGACAGCGTAATCCATTTAAAAACTGGACACCAATGTCATGCTGAGAGATACAGCATATCCGGTGAGAAAGAAAGCCTGGCTTAGATACAGATTACTTCATCACAGTTCTGAGGTCTGGACTGAGTTCTGCATTTGGGCGGAGCAAGCTGGTGTTCTGATGACAAGCATGGAAAACAGACTGTTAAAGTAAATTTGAAGATAAAGGAATTAAATGGATCTATTTTGAATTTTAAATCCAGTTTGTCTCTGTAAGGTGTGTTATCTACAAAGGGCCGATCAGGGCAGAGTGTGTTTGTGAGGTTTGTAACCCCCCTGAAATGCAATGCTCTTTAAATCCACCCTGGATTAGTGGAGGTTGGGTGAGGTCTGATTGGTACCTCTGCCCAAATCCTTCCACCTTCTCAAAAGCTCCCCAAAATGAGCAAGCTTTGGTGTCTGTTTGTTCCCTTAGAAAAGAAGAAAGGTCCCCCTCAAACACACTTCAGGTTCTTCATTTTACACTTTGAGATTAGTTTTTATTTTCCTTTAAATTTATTTCAAGACAGGCTAGGACATCATGCAGCGTTTTCAATGAGTCTTTCAACGAAGCATCTTGTTGAATCATGCCATTCAAACTTTTTTTCTGAACCCTCAAATTATTATATTTTTAAGGAAAGTGGTTAGTTTTTTTTAATGGTTTATTAATGAATTTGTTTTGTAAATCTTGTGTTGACTTAAAGCAGTTTTACAGTGCTGAAATATTTGATTCTGTCCTTGCTTAATGTTCAGAGATTATGTTGAGTTCCTGAAGACTGTAAATGCTGTGGCTCTTTGGAACCTCCAAAATGTAGTTCTGTTTGGAATCTGGGAACAATCATTAATGTAATTCTGTTTGGTGCCACAAGTGGTGCAGAAAATACACACAACAGCTTTAAAATCTGGGGCTTTTTTATTTCAGCCACTTTTTTCTTTTATTATGCCCATCTTTTCTATTTACCTCCTTTTCTTATGTAGGACCACCAACACAAAGCATTTCTGCAGTAATAATCTCTTAAGCTCTATTCAAATAAGGACTTCAGTGCAATTTGGCTACAGGCTATCTCTGCGAAGGGCTTTGGCTAATTGATTAAATATTCATAAATACATAGCGCTGTAGGAAAAGCTATCAGGGCAGTTTAGATTTCTGTTTACTTTTCTTCCACAAGAGTTAAAGCTATAAGAACTGGATTGTTGGTGACTGGAATAACAAAGAAAAGGGTGTTGTTATTTTTCCTATCTAATTGATCCAATTTCCCTTGACAAATTAATTGAGCAGAAAAAGTCTAATTGGTCCAGCTCATATCATGGAGAAGCAGGTCAGTAAGTTAGGTTTTCCCCTCAGGCCTTCTCTCAGAGTCCAGCTTATCTTCCACCATGGCCAGTCAATATTTGATTTCAGCCAGTGCCTGGTCTTGGACACTGACCTACAAAAGAGATACATTTCTGGCATCTGTCTCCTTAAGGTCCATTTTTTATTTGCTGTGCTACAGAGTCCATTTTTGCTCCTTGTCATGAGGAAATAAATAATTCCTAGGTCATGGATGGGGGTGTATGCTGTGGGCCAGGAATGAAGTAAAAGCAGGCTGGTGAACCTGGCGGTGCGACTTGTAGCGTGGCAGTCAGCCCAATGTGAGATTGTGTGTGTGTTTGTTTGTGTGTGTGTTTGTTTGTGTGTGTGTTTGTTTGTGTGTGTGTTTGAGGGTGGGAGGACGAGGCTGGTCGAATGAGTTGATATTCTGCTGCTGGAACGAATGCTAATTTAATCAATGTGCTGTAAATCCGACTGGCTGCTGACTCATTTGTGATTGCTGCCCCGTGGGGACTCGAACAAAAAGCCCTGCCATTGCAGTTTGCTCCCCAGATGCATTTTAAAATTTTCTTTCTCTCTCTTTGTCTCTCTTTACACACACTTACAGAGATAGGCAGATACACAATGTTTGGAAATACACATATGGGAGAGATATAGGCAGAAACATGCTGAAGTCATACGCTGGCAAAATCGTATGGTTTATTTGTATTAATATACATGTGTGTGTGTCTTGTAAAATGCTGATGTGGTGGCTTGGGGAGCAGTGAGGTGAAGGGTTAGAAACGAACCTATTTCTCCTTGGACCCATATGTCAGCTGCTGTAGATGTCCCAACCATCAATTTCATAGTCATATCACAGCAAACACACACACACATATATACTTAATGGTAAGTGGGCACAGTGGCCCATTGGTTGTTTGGTTGGCAGTGGCTTTTGATGAACAAGGATGGAATTTCATGTTGCTTTAAGCTGGTCTTCCGCAGTGTATACATCAGTGAGATTAAATTGATAGCAAATGGAGACTCCTGTCTTGGTTTGCCATCCTCTTTTGATAGCAAAAATCTCCTGTTTTTCAGATTTGACACATGAAAAAAGTCTCGGGTAGTCTGACATGGGTATGTCTCCAGTAGAGCTTCAGAGGAGATCTCAACACTGTCATCAGCTGTGCTCAGTTTTGTCAAGATATCAGCATCTGCAAATCAAAGGTGAGAGATTTCACTATGTTCTTCAACATTTCTTGTCAAATTTTTTAAAATTGTCTTCACTGTTCTAACTGCATTCATTTTATAGCTCTTACTGTATGGTAGCAATGATCTCATTTGTATTTTATTTGTTTTTTCCAAAGGAATTATACCAGAAACACTGACAAAGTTGATGCTTTAATGAACCATAGCTGAGAACTCCATTAAGTCGCCTTAAAATGTTCCTCCGTGTTGATCAAAAGGAAAAACAAGAGGAGAAAGTTTAAGATAAAGTCTGAGGAAGAAAGAAAGAGAGAGAGAGAGATCAAGAGAGAAAGGAGACGCATAGTGGGGGGGTTTGAGGGATAATCCTGAGGGACAGGTTTTATGGCTATGTGGAAATGTATTTAGAATAAGTCTGCAGTGCCCAGTGCGTGCAGACGTGGGGGGGTGTTGTGGTGGGGGGGAATAGGGGACTTTAATTAATGAGAGCATGCTTGTCGCAGGCTTTGGAAAGGCTGCTAAATCACTGATGCAAATGGAATGAACCTGAGAATTCAGCCACGGCTGGATCCTTGCTTATACGCTCTGTCTCTCTCTCTCTGTCTCTCTTTCACTCTTTCTCTCTCTCTCATCCTCTCTCTCTTTTTCTTTTGTCGTACCTCATTCTTTATCTCCTACTTTTACTCTCATCACTCTGTCTCTGTCTCTCTCGCCCTCATTCCTGCACACCACAAATAAACACACACACATACTGCAGATACACTTGCAGGCATTACAGGAAAAATGTAACCATATTTAACAAACTATTGTTTACGCATTTCTAAAAAGCTTTAGTCACACTTTTAATCATTGCAAGAGCCTCAAACACCTGTAATATAAAGTTAACAATAGCAGTCACATTTTACCTCTTTGTTCTGATTTTATAGCAGGTTGATTTGTTTCTGCTCTGCTAGATGTTACGGTTGCTTTTCTCCCCACAAATCAAAAAATAGAAGTCAAACTGAAAAAAAGATAAAGCATGGCTTGCATGCGCTTCTGGCCTAACCAATCATTGATTCCTCTTTTTCCAATTTATGGCAGAGATGACATTCCACTGAATGTGATTCCGAAAGGTCACAGAATGTTTTTAGAATGTGTACAGGTGTTCCGGAATCCAGTGATGATGCAAACAAGAGCAACTGTGAGTTACATAATGGGATGTTATGCTGTCATCATACTGTAACCATTGAAACCTTTTAACCCCAAGTTTTGGAGGGGTAAGTTATGTCAGTGTGGATAGAGAGACAATCACCAGCGCTGTTGTCAACAGAAGGCTTTAAAGCCATTGGCTATGCGCTGTGTATAACTCACACACAGGCCGGGGTCAGTGCAGCCGAAATGGCCCCGTCTATATCAGTAAAGCTGCCTGTCTCTTCACATTAGATGCACCATGTGACTGTGATAAACTGTGACAGAAAAAGTATCATCATGCAAAAAGAAAGGTGGGGCAACAGGGGTAAGAGTGTTTTGGGGGGGTGGAGGGGCTAGAGCAATTTTGGTGGGTGAGTTCTGGGGGGGTCGTAAATATAAGAGTGATGTCATGTCTACCCTTGTCTCATCCACCACTATTACCCCTCCCTCTCACCCCATCTTACCCAATCACCCTTGTCGACTAAACCACTTTTAGTCTCAACCTCAATGCCCCCCTGACAACATAAACTCAGAGTCAATGGCGAACAATCTTAAAACCCAGTCTTTTAAAGTCCATCATCTTCCTGTGATAGCGCATTAAAACTGGGTCACGTTTGACAAATGATTTCAAGAGTGTTAAACCCAATAATCAATGACTTTCATTCGCTATAGTGCATCGGCCAATCGGACTCTGTCCTTCTCTAAATGACCGTCTGAACTGTAAAGAAAAAGCCAGAATTAAACTGATCGGTTCTGTTCTTTTAAAACTGATTTTGCAGAATTAAAGATCAGATGCACAGAACGTGTTCTAACCTGCTTCTCTTGTTCTGTGTCTGTTTAGGATGGAAACATGCATCTCGCTGTTGGCGTATCTTCCCTAGACGGCATAAGTGGTGAAAACAGTGTTGCTTTGCTCATTCACAGCTCAGACGAGGCAATAATTTATAATAAAGCTCTCTGTTCTATTATCTTTAAGGCCAAATATAATCGAAACAAGATTGTTATTGACATACAGCAACAGTGTAGAACTTTATAATGAATGCGGCTCTTATTTTAATCTGAATATATTTAACTCAGCATCACCTACTGTACAAATTAAAGAGATCTACATTTTTTTACATTTTTTGTACATGCTGTACAGTTTGTTAAATTTTGACTGTAAACCTTATTCCTGAACCTACCTAGAACAACATCTATATGCACAATAAGTGTTAAATGTTTATTTAGTGTTGTGATAATAATTTTGTTTATTTGTTATTGTACACAGCGTTCAGTAACACTTAACCAATCTCAATGTTTATCTTTTTTGGGTCCCTTAGTTTCTCATACATTTTTTTTTGCATCCCTCTGTCCCCCAAGTTTTCATCTGGCATTACAGTGATTACTCATGTAAAAATGTCTTTCCATTTGCCGTCACTCGTTTGCCGCTTTTCATCTATCTGCTCTGAAAATAGCAGCAAATGGATGAGACATGGGAATTGGATACAGTTAGAATTATGTCAGTTATGTGCCAGACAAAAAAACAGCCTTGGAATCCACAGGCTGCATCAGCTGCCGTAAAACGCAATCCCGGCACGTCAGGATTTGTGCATAGAAAGTGTCTGTGAATGGGATCATCTTCAGGCGAATAGACAGATGGAATACAGCTTTCAGCCCTTCACTATTGTAACTCTGTGTTTATTTTAGGGGTCTGAATACATTTGGCTAGTTTTTCCATCTAATAGTCTGAAATCTTCTAGAATATACTGGTGTAACAACTCTGAACACCGTCATAAATAAAAGTGTTTTGCACAGCGTTTGTATTTTATTGATGTTTTAAAAAGTGTTTATTGGCTTTGTTATTGTTTTAGAGCATATTTATTTTAAAACATATTTTATTTTATTTGAAACGCTTTCAGTTCTGGAAAACCAGGTGGTTATCTATAAAATCGGCACCAGCTCCTACTTTATGCACCATCTATGAAATATTATAAATATATATGATATGACCACTACAAAAACTAGTTCAAAGGCATGTTGTTACATTTTTAAATATCTATGGTGTTTAATCTATTTAAATACCATAGATATTTAATCTATTTATCTATTTTTATTGTATCTACTCCATTGTGTTCTGTTCTATTTCATTGCCCTCCATGTCTTTGCACCATTGATTACCTAGTTTAAATGTTTACCTGGCTCATCCTGTCACCTGTGACACGTGATCCAATAACATGCCAATTAATCCCATGTTCTCCCTCCATCCACCTCTAGACTCTCCTTCACACCATCGTGACGCTGTTGTTTTAATTGCTATATACACTCTCGAACACATCGCAACCTGTGAGACGTGACCTTGGGTTCCTGTAAGCGGCTCGGGCGGCGTGAGGCGATCAGTGGCGTGACGTGTCCTCGTGAGGGCCGTATTACATTAACATTGATTAATTGACTGGCTATTGCCACGGAGGTGTGAGTCTGCATTGGCAATGCTGAGACAGAGATGGGGGGGAATGTATGTCAGTGTGACACAGGCGGTAAGAGGATTATGGGGATGGCAGGCGAAGCATGGAGTGGAGAGGAAGATTGAAAGTGTGCTGTGCGTGAGTCAATGAGAGTTGTACAACATCTCTCCCCATGCAGAAGTCTATTTACATGGCACTGAGGGAGTGTGATGCGCTTTGTGTTGTGTAGTGTTTGTGCGTTTCCGTCTGTGTGTGTTTGTGAATGCAGAGGAAAGATTTTAGTTTTTATAACTTTAAAATACAGTCTGTATAAAGTTAAAATTATTTCTTATGTAACACAGTTTAGCGTCATCCAGACCCAAAAATTCTGTTTTTTACAGAGTTTTAGTGAGAATGTAAGAATTTGAATGGAAATATTGGTGAAAACTATATGTACTACACTGTATGTAGCAGTTGATTTTAAGGAAACAGCGTATGGCCAGCTTAATTCAAATTATAACTCATCATTTAAAAAAGGAGCAAATCTTATACTACGTTTTGCCGAAGTCTGATCATGTAAACATTGTTTTGCATTGATTTGTTTTGAGAAATCAGATACACAAGCATGGAGAGGTTTCTCCAGCACCAGATCATTTGCAGGTAGAAGATCAAATAGTTTTGCTAGCGTTGCTACACATGCAGTAACACATGCAGCATTGTTCCCAGTGCTCCAATCTCCTGTGGAGATGCTCCCTTTATGTCTGTGGCAGTTACTGCTCTGCTACAATGATCAATATCATACAGATTTCCATAGATTTTGTTGTTTCATTAAAGATTAAAACCCAGCAGCCCCTGGGAGTTCGGACCCTGGCACAGGCTCATTGAGATGCCGGGTGAGGGGGTTCGGCAGAACAGCAGGGTCAGCAGATCTGTTGTGCTGCAGTGGCTCTGAGGGCTCAGCCCATGCCCACTGCTGACCGGTAATCCTGTAACACCCGCCTCAGTCCAGCCTGACACGACCACTGCAGTGCCAAACTGTTCCAGCACAGACCTCTTCAAATTTAATGCATTCAGATTTAATGTGTTAAGTTCCTCTTTTGCAGACTGAAAACAACAGCAAAAAAACATGTACCTGAGTTTTATTGATGTTTTTCCTCAGCCTTTTCAATAACATAATTTCCATCGATTGCGTGTTGTGCTTGTAGGTGATATTTTTTTTATACTCGTTGCGTTTCAATGATAATTTAATTACACTGTATAAAGATTGCAAATGACTTTACTTTTGCCAAAATTCCCATCAGGGGTTTCATTTATAAGTAAATGAGCTGTTCTGAAGGTCTTTCTCCATCATTTACTGTTAATAGAGAGTCTGGGATTGTTGTTTTTGTATAAAACACACAGTGCAGAATAAAACGGCAATGTCAAATTTAGTTAATATTAACTGCATGCAGTACGTTTAAACATAAATAAATGCATTTAAGGTGCTGTAGACCTTTGTATTTTTCAATGAAAGAGCATTTATGAATATTCTCTGTTTGCTACTAAATTCCTCCGCCTAGAACAAACTGAATTTATTCACCTTTGTTGGTGTGTGGGTGCCGTAGACTTTAAGGTTATCAGCAGTACGTGGCATGGAGGATTTTATTTGAAAACGTATTTCCATAGCTCTGTATTTCTTTCTTTTTTTAACAAAGGCCACCAAACCGTTCCCCCTTTGCCCTGTCTGAGAGCCTTGCAGCTGAATAGATGAAGCAAAAGTCTCAAAAGAAGTGTGAATAATAATCCGTGTCTTGTCTGCAAAAGTTTTAGCATATGTGAGATTTTTCAAGATGTAAATTCAGATGAGGCGCTAAAGTAAGACCTGACTGAGATGCGTCTTAAAATGGGCGAATGCTGAGTCACGCTGACAGACTCTGGCGGCCATGATCTGCTCATTGATTATCTGTAAAGCATGCTGTGGCAGGAGGCCAGGAAGACCAGCGAACAGAAGGGCACAGGAAGGAAAAGAGCGTCTTATCTCCTCCACGGGAAGTAGCTTGTGTAGACGCCAATATCAATTGGGTTTACCCACCACTCATATCTCATAAAATGCAAATACAGTTCCTCAGAGCTGTTAACCTTAATTAGAGGTGTATTACGCAAATCAAATATAATTTTATATATCACGGTGTGAAATTGGGTTTAATTATGTCATCAGTGTTAAAACTTGCCATGCTTTGTCCTCATATGCATATAAATAATTGGGAATATTGGTTTGACAGCTGCCCACTCTCTTTGCACGTAGGCAGAAGCCTGTCTGGTTTGAAGAGACTCTGATCTTACTCTTACTAATCCTGCATTGTTTACAAGCTCCCCAGTCGGCATTTTTAGATATGTGTTGTCTTTTAAATACGGGCAGGATGCAGCCTCCAAGTTCGATTCAAAACACGTGTTTGGGGGGAGGTCGATTAATTGTATGCATACTCTGCATGCTGCATTGTTTTTCTCTGGACGATTCTAGTTTTCTCTTGTACCCCAGGCGGGTGTAACCCATGTGATTGGATATCCTTAATCATGTTGCTTCTAAATTGGTTTCGGGAAAAGGAAGATGACCCTTGAGTATGCAGTAGCCCCACTGGGTTGTAAAGATATGCAGCATTGGCACACCCAATGTATTTTTATGGGTTTATTTTGCTTTTAATTGTAGAGGACAATGGAGAATCATGGGAAAGGGGAGGAGCCTTAGAGTGGAGGTTGTGCGCTACCCTACAGAACACACATCAAAAGTAAAGGACACTTTAAGACACTTTTGTGATGGATTATGGGTAGTTTTATATTAGTTAATGGGTAGTTATATGGCCTTGTATTTTCTACCATTCTATTACCAGACTGAGACAAGAAGTTCCATAAACTTAGAGTATGAGAAAAGAATGAATGCTTGTCTAAGCCATTACCATTGCAATTGTTATGACTGTTGTTAAAGTATTGCCAGCAATTGACAAGGTAACTTAGGGCAGTAACGCTTTAAAGGCGAGGCTTATCGAGTCAGTTGAGAGCTTGACTCAAGTAGTGAGTATGAGTAGAAGATAACAGTGAATCGAAGTGGGGGTTTTCTCATAGTTTCACGGCTAATGATTCGCTCTGTGAAAGAGAGTTCTTTTTATTAGCGCTGGTGCGCTGGATGTATTCTGGGGGGTAGCAGAAAGCTTCAGGGGGGAGCCATTTTGGGTCGGTAACATGATTTTGCGTGACCCCTTGGGGCATGAGGAAATGGTTTCCGTTTGGGAGCAAGCACGTGGCAAACTACTGTTGGACAGCCTCAGGCTTTAAGTCTTTATGTAGCATTCATCATCTCCTTTAGCCCGGTGACACCATGCATCATAACAAATAAAGCAACCACAATACAGCGCAAACAGATATATGAGGGGAGAGAGAAATTGAGTGTAGAGAAGAATGATAAAGATAAAATAGGGAACTCAGAGAGAAATAGAGATTTAGACATGAGTGATGGCGCTAACAGAGAATGAGAGAGGCTAGGCATTATGTTTTAAGTCATTTATTTCTTTTAAAACGGTTTAATTTTGCAAAACTGAGATAAAGTGAGAGAACAATAGGTTGGAAGCCTTTAGTCATATGTTTTTCCACACTGTTCATTTCTCTTCACACTCTGTGCAAACCACAGCGTGTGTGATCCAACTTACTAAACTCTGCCCTTCAGCTCTTCTGAATATTGATGATTTTGGAGTTTTTCTACCATCAGTGAGGCTGATTCATTGCTTCCAGCATCTTAACCAAACAGAAATCATCTTTGATCTCCACATTTTGCACAACATGTCCCAACATGGATTTTGCTCGCTGGTTTTGGTAAACATGTAATGTGATCTTGTCACTGCTAAACCTTGTTTTAGTTTTAAAGGAATAGCTCGCCAAAAAATCTTTTATTTACCCTGTGCCAGATCAGTGTATCTGCTTTTGTCTGTGCAACAGAAATGTTTTTTACACAGTTGAAGTTAATAAGAATGGGATGTCAAACACCAGGGGTGTGATTTAAAGGGGCTTATCTAATAATTGCAGGTTGTAAGAATGTTTTCCTAATGTTTCAGTTAAGTACAATAATGTTAAAAATGTTTTCAGAATGTTCAAAAGTTTTTTAGACGTTGCTTGAAAATGAAAAGAATAATGGTTTGTGTGTGTGTGTGTGTGTGTGTGTGTGTGTGTGTGTGTGTGTGTGTGTGTGTGTGTACATTATATTTAAGAGACTTTAAGAGAATGTTAGCCAACATTCTGAGAACATAGCACTGTTAGCTTCTGTTACCCTTTCCAGTTTTGAACCCATTTTGCAGTAATATTATATATACAAATATTTTTAAAGAATAAAGTAAAATAAATGAGATAAATGATTCCAGGTTCAAACCCATCCACCTACCTATGCAAATTTTAATAAACCAAACAAAATTGCTGCTGTGTATTTGTCGAAGTGTCAGAAATGTGGGCGCATTTTGTTGCATTTTATTTTGTATATCTCCGTTCCAGTGTAATCGCAAAGCAAGATGGAAGGTGCATTGAGAGAGGGGCTATAGAGAGAACAAAGGGAGACATTTCTACACTGGTATGCCTCTAACTACAGAGAAACATAATGCTTAATGTAATGAACTTTAAATGTGAGCATATATGCTCACCAAATGAAGATAGATTGTGCAAACAGGATTACACAAAATAAACTGGGATGCATTAAAAATTCTATAAAAGCTTTTAAAGGTATCAAAATGCTATTCTGGCCTAATGTAACCCATGTAAAATTAAAAACACAATACTGCTGTTATAATTAACAAAGCTGTCTGCACTACTAGCATGCAACCTTGTTTATAATGCAGAGCAAAGAGCTTCCTTGATTATAATAGGAGCTTTGTTGATTGCAATGGTATCTAGTTTGTTGGGTCATGTCACCCCACTCAGACTCGCTGTAGACACGCTGTACTCCGTGTTATATTGTATTTTCTGCTCGCAATAAATGCATTGCTTGAGTATTCTGTTCTGAGCTTGGCAAAAGGCCGAACTGGTGTTTCTGTTCTCAATCAATAAAAGCACCTTTTTCATTGATATTCTTTTAGCATGGTTTTCTCATTCAGGCTGTTCTGAACTCACTGAGATAGAAAAACGTTTAGTTCTGTGTGTTTGGACCTGATGGCCCAAGCTGCACTCAAGTCAGTGAGATGGAGCGGTATTAAGCAGAGCGCTATGGGAATTGGTACCGCGTGGACTGTGCTGGGGTCAGCGTGAAGCAGATTTTAAGTGATGTGATGTGGGATTTGCTGATCTGCACAAGTCACATTAGCGTCTGCTCTGGGGTATCGGCACAGAGCTCAAGGTCAAGACATCGGACCAAGCTTTTCAAACTGAGGACAGAAAACCTCTCTCGTCCTCCTGTGTGTATCCTTTCTGTTGTTTTGTTCTTTTCCTAAGGCAGGAAATGAGAAATTCTTATTCGGAGACCATTTTATAAAATACTGGAAGTTTATTATTTTCGTGACATTTGTTTCCATTTTGAGCAGCTGGAATCATTACGGCTACATTAAAACAGAAGTGTGCTAGTAATTGTTGTTGTTTACTTTAAAACTTGTGAGACAGAGTGTAATTTCTTACTGGTTGCTCATATGAGAATGTGTGTTTAAAAAGAATGTGAAAATACTGAAATATTGTTTTGGTAAGAATTTCTGAACGTTATGCTGTATTAATAAGGACTGGAGCTGGAGGAGAGCAAAATAAATAGTCACAAGTAAAAATAAATAGTTTCTGGAATTGTTTAAGAAGCAGAATCATTAGGTGGAATTAAAATCTGGATCAAGAATCATCAGAAATCTTTCAGATTCTCGTTCCCACCTGTTCCTCACTTTCTGCTACTTCCAGCTGTCTGTGTTTCTAATCCAGCTCTCTGTGCTTCAGTCCTTTTTCCCATCCTCATCCCTCTCTTTCACTGCCTGGTCTTTTATTACTCCGCTCTCCTCCTGTCTCATCTCTGTCTCGTCTCTTTCAGATGGTGAGAGGACGCTTGCTGCTATCTCTGCAGTGTAGGTTGAGACAGAGCCATGATTAGATTACACAACAGACGTGCAGCAAGGTTATGGTGTGTGTGCGTGTACGGGGTGTCAGTTCAGTTCCTGTCCTCTGAGTATCACAGAAAGAAGCACATTATAACCCTCAAATTTGGCACCCCTACCACACCAGACTTCTTAACTAGTTTAACCAGCCAGTCTCCCCTGGCTCCCCAGCGTCAGTTACTTGTACGTGTTAGTTCCACAACTATCTGAGATTGGAATATGAATATTACATCAATTCTCATTTAAGACCAAAATGATCTGAGCTGCGCTCTCTCTGTACTTTCAACCACAGCGATTGTCTTATTTCTGTCTGTTTTTATTTCTCCATTGTGAAACTGTGGAGGAAACAGCTGAGATGAAGTACATGCTTAATAGAGTTTTCAGTTCATTTTTACATAAGATTCCAGAGTCACAAGGAAACAAACTCTGAGCTATAAAATGAGTTCTTCCATGGCAGGAAAGAACTGAGAACGTGAAGAAACTCTGATCTGATGATATGAACTGGACAGATGTTTCACCTTGTTCTGAGATCTCAAATTCTGCTCCATTTTCTCCAGTTCAAAAGGGAATGCACTCAACCCTACTCTTTATTCAGATGTCAGTTATGGCTCCTTTTATCTCTCTCTCATGCTGTCTCTCTCTCTTTTCTCTTTTGTCCAAAATACCTCTCTGTGTTATTTCCCTATATATTTCTATGCCTACTGTATGTAGCCAGGGATGCTCATATCACTGTATCTCTTTTTACACCAACCTGTCAGCTCCTGCCGTTGCTATGGCAATGCACCATTGTCATGGCAACCCAGGCGGACTGAGGGGGGTGCAGAAGGAGACAGAACAGGACAGAATAGAAAGAAATATGAAAGAGAGACTGAGAGAAAAAGAGAGTGAGAGGAGAAAGTCACACGTCTTTTCTCATTAAGCGATAAAGAAGGCGCACTGCTTCTAATCACTGTTCCACTGCCAGTTTATCAGCAGAAAATATCAGCCCGCCATCCTTTGAGTAAATAGCAAACGGCCAGTCCATTTGCCTGCATAATGGCAGCCATTTATTAATAGTGATGCAGGCATTAACTCCACATCACACGGACCTGCCTTGTTTTCTTCTCTGATGAGAAGCCAGAATGGAAGCGCAGGGAGGAAAAGCGCTCATCACGTCTGGTTAGGAATCTTTTATTTTCTATTCCCCTGTACCCTGTTGAGGAGAGAGGTGACTGGGGTTTCAATCGGCCCTTAACAAGAAAGACTGGATGCAGGTCAGTGGTTCTGTATAAATACGTTTAACCCCATTACCAGACTGTGTGAACGTGAATATGGGCGCACTGATTCAGCAACCGGCCCCGTGTCCCCAGGGAAACCCTCCGCGCATACACACACACACACGAACGCACAGAAACTTACCTCCATACCAGAATAAAGTGTGAGCCGGGCATGGAAAATCAATGTCAGATCAATTTTCCTTATTTCCCACAGCTGGGGCGGCACGCATGGCTCAGCAAGCTCTCTCTCTCTTTTTTTCTCTCTCTCACCTCTCTATATCTCTTTAAAGTGGGCACTGTATGTTGAAATAGTGCCCTAATAGAAATGCATTAAAAAAACTTCCGAGCCGTGTACTGAATGTGTGGGGGAGAAATGAAAACAGATAAGCTATTACAAAGATTGATGGCTATGCTGAAAGAATGAGTCTATTCGCTGTCTGGACCATGTGAAGTTATGCATGATGCTGCTGGCCTGCTCCTCATACGCACTGAGCTTCGACTCAACAAGGTCCTTAATCACAGAAACCTTTGCTTGCTTGTTTAAGCCGGAGTCCCACCTCTGGGTGACATTGGTTCAGGTTTTCTTGAAGACCCTTTTGTTCTTCTCTGATGTTCATTTCACAGAGCTTGAAGTTAATGAAATCCATGTGTCTAACGAGGTCTGGATCTTCTTCCTTTGATATGTTAACAAGGTCAGCTTGAAGGACAGAAAAGAACATCCGTTTGTTACCACTGAAGAAGAAAAAGAAATCTGCTCTATTTGGTTTAAATTTAAATGTAATGTATTAAATATGCATTCTAGACGGATGTCATGGTAGGAGCAAGTGATGGGAGTTTAATATGAGGTTATAGAATCTAAAAAGATCCATTTTACAGATAACGTTGTAAACGTTAATACAGCATAAAAATGTCTTTTTTATGCTGAATATTTGAATAAAAAGTTGAATATTTTGATGGCAGACTTGTCAAACAATCTTGGCAAATCTTATAATACTTTGTGACATTGTTGAGACTTGATTTGATTTTTATTTAATTTTTGCCGATCATTTTAGCTTTTTAAATATTTTTAATAATAATAATTTTTGAAATTGTTTTTAATTTATTAATCACTTTACCTGAAACCACATGTGAGATTACTGGTGCTTTTTCTCATGAAGAAAAAAACTGAGAAGAAAATTAGTCAGTTTTTATATCAGTCAGTATAAAAAACATTGCAGATGAGCAATTCCAAAACTCATCACGCATCGAACTGTCTCAGTATTTCCGTGTGATTCAGAAACCCATTATGCACGGTCACATACGTCTACTGTCTTACATAGTCTGGCTGGAAAAATGACAGCTTGAAGTATGCTGAATCCGATTTGTTTGAATCCTCCTTGGTCCCCGGCTGCTGATTTTGTTTCCTTTTATGGGTGGAGAACGTCTGAGTCCTCGGCATGTTGGGGAATGAGAGGAGGCCACGGTTTGTTTGGTCTACAAGAGAGGATGAAAGGCTTCGGAGGTCAAGTGATATGTTCGCACCAGAACTCCACAGCAGCGACTTATGATAATCTGCAGAGCGTGAAAATAGGAGCGAGAGAGCAAGGAATAGGGGTGTTGGGGTAGAATAGGTGCGGAGAGAGAGAGAGATCCCTGGCAGGGCTCGTTTTTGTGGAGGCTGCTGTTGCGAGCTCACTTCTGCATATGTGCTTTGCTTTTTAATGGGGCTGTCTTGAAAGAAGACAAACTCCCTTGTTTGCTGCCCTGCTTTGTAGTGAGATAATTATGTTCGTGTGCACAAAGGAAACGTTATAATACTAAAATACACCAAACCCGTTCAGCTCATGCAGATCCTTTATGCCCACACACACACGTTCTCAAACACTCCTGTGTGCTGTCTCCCATTCTCCTCATAATTGTGACGTGCCAACGTTCCACTGTTCTGCTTACCAACAAATGATCTGGGCAGTTTCTGCCCACTTACGGTTTTTCTCTCTTTTTTTGGACGTTTGCTCTTTTCTCTCCTGTGATGAAACACGGTGAATGCTTTCCGGTCATTCCCACCAGCCGGTTAATTACAATAAATTAAGCACTCTGATTTAATTAACCTTTTTAGAATTGGTTTGCTGGCATTGCAGCGGCTGCGTTCTAACATCCTGTTGACATTGTACACAGCAGCGAAGGACATCACTCAGTTTTGTGAGGGAGCGTCTGCACACGCACATGGCAGAAACCGGAGAGCAGGAGAAGTTGTTCCTAACCAATACCCAGCAACAAATTTAGGTGGTAAGAACATTTCCCTAATGTTTCCATTAGATAACAGAAATGTTAGTTTGAAAGTTCTAGGAATAGTCAAAGCGTTCAGTTCTTTAGACATTGTATTAATGTTATTGCTTGGTTTTTAAATCCTATAACAGTTCCATTAACAACTGTTTTTGGAATGTTTTTGATATGTTACATAATGTTAAAAACATCTTACAAACATTAATGCAAGAAATGTTTATATTTATTGCATAAAAAACTAATAAAAATGTATCCGTTGAATTCAGTGTAAATCACTTTGGATTAAAGTGTCTGTCAATTGAATAAATGTAAATGATAACTTAGTTTTAGAGAAACTAAGTTTTGGAAAACGTCAGCTAATGTTCTGAGACCTTTCCTTGTTATCTGGGCATTAGCTAATAAAGACTAATGTCACTTTCACTGGAGGTTTTGGTGCAGACCTCTGAGACCTGAGTTTCATTGACAAAAACGCTTCAATTGTTTGACTAGCATCTCCTGTACATTGGTTCTGCTTGGTTTGCAGGGACTCGCACAGTCTGGCACATTCAGTTTGTACAAATTACAGTACAGTCTGTAAATTACAGTACAGTTAATGTATGAACCCATTGAATAATGAAGTGAACACATTGCTGTACCATGTGGTACAATACAATTGTCATTTGAAATCTGTGTGCTGTTATTTTTTTATTGAACATGAAAAGACATTTAAAGTTTTTTTACTCTGTAAAAAACATTCATGGTGACCTCATCTCTCAAGCTCTGGGAAGGTCAAAGAAAAGGACGAAAAAACAATATAAACATCATAAAAAAGCAGTAAGGCTGTGCCTGATGGTTTTCTCATGCAAATCCATCATATGGCTTCAGAACAATTGTATGGTACAATGGTTTTATGGTTTTATATATGGGTTTATGGCAAAATAATAATGACAATAATATGAATTTTGGAAAAACTGTTCTTTTAAGATGTGCTAAGTCCGTGCTCTGCTCCATAGATTTTGATCATTAAGCCACTGCATAATTTTCAGTGTTCACCGACATTGAAGTACTTGTAATCTTTTAACGGGACATAAATGATGAGGTATGTCTCTCTGTCTCTCACGTGCACGTGCACCGTATATTAAATTACAGACATGAACCTGTCTGCTCCTGTTACACAAACATACCATTTTGCTACTTGACTGTGACACAATTTGCATCAGCTGCCACACTAAACAGATGAAGTCTGTTGTAAGGGCCTAATGAATAAGGCTGTTCTGTCCAATCCCTTCCTGCGCTCTGATATCCATCCACAGTAATAATATCTACTCATTTACTGAGAAGGATGGATGGCTGCGGGACCCCCTCATCTGTGGGACGGTGGGGGCCATGCATCTTCCTTCCCCCCACGTGCCTGTGCACAAATGATCTATTCTAATCACATCAGTTGCACATTACCTCATATCCCATGATGCATCACTCTCCTTAGCCAATCCATAATATATTTATCATACACATGCTACGTCGAAACCACCTCAGTTGCAGACAAGCTCTGACAGTGGGGGACTGATCTGTCCGATTGACATCATGGGGTTTTGTTTTGTTGTGGGGGTCCGGGTGGATGCTGTTTTTGGATGAAACAAAGGTGTGCATCTGAAACTAAAAAAGCACATCTGTATGTCAACCCTGTGGGATCCC
Source organism: Yasuhikotakia modesta (assembly GCA_036877545.1). Lineage (NCBI taxonomy): Eukaryota > Metazoa > Chordata > Actinopteri > Cypriniformes > Botiidae > Yasuhikotakia > Yasuhikotakia modesta. The sequence continues at coordinate 7,186 of JBAJNP010004814.1, read as the reverse complement.
ACAGAGAACAGAGGGGCCTAAAGAGGGTTATTGATCGGTGGCTGAGTGACGGATGGAGAAATAAAAGCTTGACAGCCCCCCTCCATCCCCCCTCCCCCATTTGCCCCCCCCCACTCCACCTGATCTTCAATCAGATGAATTCTCCACTTCATGACACCACCGGTCACACACATGCTAGCTGCAGTTTTTATTATCCCCCTCCCTCTAATTGGCAAACTGCGTTCCAATATGCATATATCACAGCAATGAATACTTAAGCAGGGTTGTATTTAACAGACAACGTGCGCCCAGAGCTCCCCTCTCTAAGCCCAGACATCAGCATTGCAGATTTATGCCAGGCCGCTGTGAGAGAGCACATAAACACACGAGGCATTTGATGAAATTTGTCCACTAATGTAGCTCAGTGAGAGGGGGCGGAGGGGATGAAGGGGGGCCCCTGAGGTTCATCATCAAAAAGCATCCACAGTGATCTCCCGGCCGCTTGTTGTTGCCGTGGAGTGTGTGTTGGCATGGCGACAGCAGCGTGGTACATGCGCCCCTCCTGCGGCTAACAATAGCCTCGCCACAGTCTAATCATGACTCAGCCTCTAGGCATGGAATTAAGGAAAATACACAAATTAGGTGTAAGAGAAAGAAAAACGGCCGCGTGTAATTCAGACAACAGCCTGCAAAAAAAGCCATTATGTTTGTTATTGTTGATTCAGGCTTTAGGTTATCAACTGAGGCAATTATAAACGCTTCTATGGAGTCTGTCGATCTCTGCCTCTGTCTCTCTCCCGGTCACTTTCTCTCTGTCTCTCTCCATCTCTCTCCACGCAGATGCTTTTCATTGGCAAAAATCAAATTAGCACAAGGCTTGGTTATTTGATAAACGCACAAAAGCAGAGGGGCAGACTCATGGCTTTCACTCGTATGCACTTTGACTTTTTTGCATATTTTTTCTGTCACGTTGTTGTGCTAAATCCAACCTAGTTTATTTTAACAGCACACGCTTACGTAAAACCCTCTCGTTCAGACGTGGACGTACGAAACTGTCTGTCAGCGCCACAAACACGATATCCTCCAATCACATCGAGCAGAGCAGCTCGCCCTTGCCTGTGTTCGCTCCACATTAACTTTCTCAGGTTTCATGTTAATGAGGGATCCTGTTCCCATTTAATAGCTGGCTGTGCTCAAGCCTGCACTGAAAATCAATTTCCAGTCATTTCCACAGAGCATGTCTGCTGCAGTCTCTTCAGGAGAAACAGAGGCCCTGCCGACAGAAAAAAATCCATTATGGGGAGAGAGGGAGTGAAGGAGATATTTTCAGATGGAGACAACAAGAAAACAGGGACAGGAGAAATAGAAAAGTAAAGGAGGAATCAGCAGGCATTAGCGTTAATCGAAAATAACCCATAGGAGAAAAAGAATCACAAATTAAATCTCTTTAGCATCTCAGTTGTTTCTCATAGACCACAATGGGATTAAATGGAGATTAAATGGAGGTTTTTTCTCAGGTTATTTTTTTGAAACCAATGTAATCTCTCATGTATCTCACTAGAGTTTGTAAAGAGATTTTAATTTATTACAAATAGTTTTGAAATTTTAAATATTTCTTATTCATTTTTTTCCAAAACCAAATGATCTGGGATGTATTATCCTCTTAAACTGAACAGCTCAACACTCTTACTAAGAGTGTTACCAATTTTGTCTTTGGAAACTATTTTATTTCTCCCAATATTTTTTTTTACTTAAATGAAACATGAGAACTGAGATCTCTAATAAGCCTTTTGAGCTTTGCAAGAGCAACCTCTGAGCAATAACATTCTCCTCTGGGGACGAGAGGAAATATAAAGAGAGAGAAAAAGGTGAAAAAACAGTGAACATTTATCAACAACCAAGCTTAGGATGGTGCAGCGGAACAGAAGAACAGAGAAAAAGACAATCAATCCCTCATTTGCCAGACATTTGGGATGTTCAGAGATGTTGAAGGCACAGATAGGTTGCCCAGATTGATGCAAGGAGGAAAGAATGAAATTCTCCAGGGAGACGACAACACAATGGGGTGAGTCCTGCACCTAATGACACATAATAGACCCGTAACACTTAACAGCAAACAGTTTCATTCCACAATGCGGCCACATAGCAGAGGGCATTAAATATTCATTTCCTCCTCTTGAGATGCCGGTAAGCTGCGTCATCGCTCTGACAGTCGATCATTAAAACAGCCTCAGCAGCAGGACACTGGAGAGACAGCAGCCATGAGGCCCTGCTTTCACTTTTAGCTTCCTTACGCCGTACGTTGCTTCATCCCAACTGTGTCCAGCGGGCAAACACACTGGACCCGCTGAACCATAAAACAACCCAAAACAGAATAAAGCGCCTCAGTGGCTGTTAAAAAGCAGACGTTTGGTTAAGATAGGAAATACATGCCGGTTTTTAATGTTGCAGTCAGATCTGCTTGTCGTGTAACATAAATGTGAAATTACATTTGAAATAATTGATGACTAATTTTTTTTAACTGCTAGATGAAGATGGGTGAATTCATTAAATTCCAATGAAATTGCAAATGTGGAAGATAAGGAGCGACTCTAAAATTAGCGCTTTTACGGTGTATTGCCTGTACCGGGAATAAACCTTTGTCACCCCAGAGAGCTTATAATAGCGCACTGGTTAAAATTGCCCCATTATGACTTGTTATGAGGTTACCGATCTATTTTTAATGTCCATTGTCACTTATGTAACATTGACAAGTTGACAACTTCTATTCAGTTTAGTAACCCTGCTAACAATTTTGATTTGTAAGAGCAAAATGTCCATAAAGTCACAGAAATGTTAAAAAAAATATTTTGAAAGCTCTGTAAACATTCAAAACGTTCAATTTTTACCCTATTCAAACGTTTAATTTTGTGAAGTTTTATAAACATTCTGCTACCTACTTCAAATAACATTTGTGATCTATGATATATCTACTTAGAAAATAGTTTTAAAACATTGAGAGAACCTTTGGAACGTGCATTACAACATCAGTGATTTTCATTGCTAATTTAGGTAAGACTGCTGTACATTCTGAATACTAGCATACTGCGTACAATGCATTATATAATGTGTTCTGTAAACTGTGGTGACCTCACAGCGAGTGCACTGATGCACACAGCAGGAAGTTGAGTTGGAAGGCTGGTATGCGTGTGTGTGTGTGCGCGTGTGTGTGTGTGCGCGTGTGTGTGCCCGCGTGTGCGAGCACGCGTTCGTTCTGGCGTGTGTGCGCGTGTGTGTGTGTTTAGGTCTTGCCAGGTTTGAGACTGCATCTCAGAGACGCTGTTACACAACAGGCTCACTAGGGTATTCACACTTGCGTTGCAGTGCTAGAGTCTGCACGCCATTTACCCCACTGTGTCCTAGCTTAACCGCTAAAGGTAAAAGAACTCATATATCAAACCTGCAGGTAGCTGGTATGCCAGCACATCGCTACAGTATTTATCATTTCCACATTTAATATTTATCATTGCACACGCGGTTATCATTTACTCTTACATCTGTCAGTCAGCCTTGCCCACCTGACAGATGTTAAAAGATTTGTTTATGATTGTTTATTCATACCCACTTGTGTAGCTTATAGCCAACTCAAGGTGTGTCACATTTTCTGTCTCAGTTTTTTCCTTCTCAGACTATTAATATAGGCAACTGGGAACTAGATATTACAGGAGAAATACGTGGATTAATTATCCAACCTAGTTTTTCAAATTAAACAAATGACAATGCAGTATTCTGCTTCTACACAAAACTGTCTATACAGATAGTGTGCAGCCAGTGTGCTTCCTGAAATCCAGTGTTCTAAAAACAGAATTGCTAATGAAATGTTACAATGGCCACTTTGACCTTTTCGCGTTCAGTAACGCAAGACATTAGAGAACACATGCCCTTTGCTGGTGATGATAAACTACCATTCCTCCCTTAAAATGAAGATTTTGAATGGTGGGAAGCTAGGAATTATTTCAATGGGACGGTTTCAGGGGAAAAAATAAGTAAAAAAACATGCCAACCCACGCGCTCTTGTTCTTCAGACGAGACCTTACCCTGAATGTTCTTTCTGGTGTCTCTCTCTTTCTCTCTCTTTCTCTCTCTCTCTCTCTTTCTCTTGCTCGCCCTTTTCCAAGGAGACTGTTCTGCTCCTCAAAGCTTTCTTTCGGTCGGTGATGTCCATCAATGCATCAACCTTGAGTCCCGGTATCCCAGCATACACTGTGCACTCAGTCACTCCATCACTCTGTGCAGGAAATCGACTGGCAGCTACACTTCACCGCGTACCCAAGCACTGTGTACTCTCCCTGAAAGCCGCTGTTTAGAGTCACACTCTTTGCTTTTTCCTTTATATCTGCATTAATTTCATTAGATTATGAATATAATGTGACCATGCAAAGAGGCTGAAATTCGGCCCTACATTACTTACACCAACAAAATGCTGCTGCGTGTCTGATTAAAGTCATAGATCAGAAGGTTTTTGTGTGTTTGTAGTGTCTTGCTGTTCTTTCGCACTCATTAATAAGCACATTAGCAAAGATCCAACAAAAAGACTTCCGTTTTGCGGTGAGGCTCTTGTTCCATTACAAAAGAATAATAGATTCACAAGGACACATTTCCTCCAACATACTCAAGATTCAAGCCCCAGGAATGTATCTCCATGTAAGAAACCCAGACAACAGACATCTGGTGCCATAGACTTCCCAAGGCGAACCTTATCAGTCGTAAGCAAACGGTAAAGCGTTGCTTAAATCCCCGCTCGACTGTTGCGAATCTAGTTTGTAACTGGCTCTGAATTTCTGAATATCAATTTTTCATATGCTGTTATTGAATTCTTGACACATAACTTATTGTTATTCAAATCACGAATGACCCTAAGATTTTGTTCAAAATAGATAACAAAGAATGATTGTTTAAATACATTAAACTGCTTAGACTTCCCTTAAACTATGTTTTATATTCAGCTATTGAGCTTGTAAATTCAATTTTGGCTTAATTCTATAATTCATTTATGCATATTGTAGATTTTGGTGACATGCAGTTTTTATGTATGTTGGGAAGCTATAGTCACAAATAGAGGCTAAAGTTTTATTTTAAAAACTTTTGTGGATGCTGTTTGTATGTATTCATAGCAACAACTGTGAGCCATAATGATTCACTGAAATATACGTTCAGACTGTCAGTGTGTAGCAAATTTTTAATGTGTCTTTAAACTTTTGCTTCTTTATTGCTTTTTTGAACTTCCTAAGTGCTTCTTCAATTAAAGCAGTTAAACATTGTGTCTATTTGTCACATGGCAGTGTGTTTCAGTGCATTAGCAGTTTCCGGGTCTGTGCCGTAGCAATAGATGTTTAATGTGTGTTTTACATTGTGGCTATAGACTACATAAGACAGACAGACAGTGTGTTTAGAACAAGATGGTTCACAGCTAATCACAACCTAAAATAGCGAATGCAAAACAATTATAACAGAAATTACTATTGCGTCATGATTGTTTTCATGCAAATGCATGTTTTCATGAACTATTATTGTTCTGTGTGTGCGTGCGCGTGTGTGTGCGCGTAAAACAGCAGAAGTGTTTGGAAAATGGACAGAATAAATCAAGGAGTATGAAATTGAAAATTTTAATTCAAAATCATGGAGACTAAGCCAGGCAGAAAAGCTTTGCTTAAATAAAATGGTGCCATGATTGTCAGTACTTGAAATTAAGATTTCTCCTAAGAGTCTGACTGTGTTCGATGTGGTCAAGCCCTTAATAAAATCTACATTTAAAGACGGGCTGTATAAAGCAAATCATGTGTTAACCTTGGTCATTTTTTTCCACGCTCAGCCTATTCTATCAACATCAGAACATCATTTTGTAATAAGCATTTTGATTCATTCCTCAATGTTTGTACTTAGCAGACCTTGGTAAGGGTTTTAAAATCCCCTCCCTACATGTTTAAATAAAGACGCATTTATACAAAGCAGAACAACCTTGAGTTAGTGAGGAGCAGTATCTCTTGTCCATAAAGACATCCTATTCAAACCACATTCTTTTCACACTTTTGTGTTTTAGACTGAAGTACATTGGAGCAGCATGTTTTTGGGTGGAATCCAGGAAGATGAAAGTGACAGACATACAGAGTGAAAGAGAGAGAGAGAGAGAGAGAGAGAGAGAGAGAGAGAGCATGTGTAACTACCTTAGCTTTTTACTTAAGCTTTTTCATTTTTTTAAGTCTGTTTTCAAACAGTGCCATCATATGGACATTTCACAATCATTCTCACATACAGGCAGCTTTAATATTCAACAACTGCAAAAACACACGTGTGAACTGCCATTTAACTGGTGCTCTTTACAAAAACATCAGTTGCAGCGATAGTTAAAATGATCTACTTGAAACGCAACATTATTTTGCGGTAGTTGAAAGCAGTTTGAGGCATTTCCAACACCTTAGATGTTCTCAATGAGCTGCTTCTGTAGCCCGACACTGCCTTCTGCTGTTCAGTTGGAAAAATGTGGAAACTCCATTTTAAAATGGCTTTCATGGGAGTGCAGTGAAGTTAACCCATGTCTCTAATTGTATAAGGCGAAGTCCTGGATAAGCTGCATTTGTTGAAAAAAATGGTTGCATAGGTCACACTTTCCGACGCACCTGGTGCCTGTGAAGAGACGAAATGGCAATAATAACATTATACATTTAACAACATATTATTGTCATTTAAATTACCTTGTTATTTTGCAATATGTTTGTTTGTTTGTAAACATTTGCACCTACCTCATCTCTTCTCAAATAGTTGTGTTGTCCTGCTGAAACAGATACTGCAGTTATTGTAATTATTGATGAAAAACATATTTTGTTACTAAATAAAACTAGATGGTCTTACTGTGTCTGTTTCTGCCTAACTGACCGTGAATTTCAGGTCCCTGATTTCTGTTTCCCAGTATGCTGTAACGCTCTACAAGTTAATAGAAAAATAAGAAATATTTCTTATCTATTTTGTGAGTTGTAAAAGTAGATAAAGTAACATTGCTGCCATTCAATATCGTATTAGATGTGATTTTCATGGGACTGATGATATGTACTGTAACCTGTGGAACTGGCAGCAGTAGTGTATGTACTGTAACCTGTGGAACTGGCAGCAGTTGTGTATGTACTGTAACCTGTGGAACTGGCAGCAGTAGTGTATGTACTGTAACCTGTGG
>JBAJNP010004813.1:0-22113 GCA_036877545.1 Yasuhikotakia modesta | reverse complement strand
GAGAAAGAGAGAGAGAGAGAGAGAGAGAGAGAGAGAGAATCAAGGAGTGAAAGTAAATATATGGACAGAGGAAGTGAAGAGAAGAGATGAAGGATAGAGAGAGAAAGCAAGAAAGACACTAATAGAGAGGAAGAAAGAGATACAGGAAGAAACGAGAGAGAGATGAAGATGTAAGAAAGGGAGGGAGGGAGAAAAATGTACTGAGGAAGGGAAAAAGGTACAGAAAGAAAAAAAGAAAGCAATAGAGAGGAAGCGAAAGAGAAAGAACAAGAAAGAAAACTAACAGAGAGAGAGAGAAAGAGAGATGAGGTAAGTATATATTTTTAGTGTATTACATCTTCAGTGTCAAAAAGAGTTGGATGCATCTGTGAGTCGCTCTCAATAATGCAGCAGAGTATGCACTAAAAAACACACGCAATCAAACGCGCTAAACCCACTGAGGTTTAATGGTCATATACAGTATTCATGCGTGCTTTATTTGCTGCTGCACTGACAGCAGCTGGTCAAAAAGAAACTACTTACTTCACTTCAAAAACAACCGAGTGAGAACACAGAAAAAGGGAAACAGGGATTTGGGGAATACAGAAAGAAATTTGTACTTGCACATGTAAAGGTGGGGCAGTCTAAGAGTGAGAGCTTAGCTCCAAAACCCACACAAGCAGCATTTTAAGATATCTTAAGCACGCTCTCAAAACCAAGCTGGTTTTAAAAAGTAGGTTGGGTGGCATGTATCAGTGAGGGCCATCCCACAATGCATTGCAAATGGCTCAGGGTAAAATGACTTGCAAAGCTAACAGAGCAGAGAAATGTTGATTATACATATAACATTTAAAGTTAGAAGGTATCTATAAATTCAAGATAATTTGTGGCATGTTTATGTATTATAACAACTACTGAAATCAACTGTGAGTCAACAGTTTAATTTGTTTAATTCGTTCTATATCAGAAGTGATGCTATTTTAATGATGCACAGCTGAGTTGTTGCTTAAGTAAAGTATTTCAAATGGTCCAGACAGTTAGGATGCTGCTTTTGAAGGAAGCTGCCTATGTAGGAAACAATGTGTTTTACTTTCAAGTTTTGGAACAGAGCCAGTGTATGTGTGTGTGCGCAGGTGTGAAAACTTACATGTGCCAAAAGGACTTTAAACCGAGTCTAAACTCAGCTGTCTCGCTGGGTGAATAAAGGACAGACTCCACAGGACTCTCCTGAAAGATGAAAAACTCATTAAACACACACACACCCATTTTAATCTCTCTCTCTCCCTGAAACACCCACACATGCACTGAAAGCATCAATCTGGATCTGCCTGTTTTATGACATTTTCAGTCCTGTTTGAAAACAGCTGAATCAGGTATTCCACAACTAAAGCTCTGCTATGCCGTCTGAATCTAAGGGTCTTACTGTGAGGATGTCAGTTTAGGTAGGATGAATTAAATGAATAATATTAACTTTTACAATCTAAATATTTCATCTGAATCAGTGGTTTTGAATCCTGGGTCTAGGGACCCACATCACTGCACATTTAATGTCTCTTTTATCTTGTTTTAGCTTATGAAACTGTTTCCTAATGATGATCTTAATCGGTTGCATTAAATAAAGGAGACATACACACTATGCAGAGCCGTGGGTCCTCAGAAATCCCTGTTCTGGATGACAGGAAGCTGTCATATTTTCCCTGGTGTATGTAAGTGTATTTTTTACTGTGTGCATATTGAGCAGGGCTAAGTCTTTTTATTACAAAACTATATTGTCAGCATAACTATTTAAGTGGAGTTTTTTCAGCATTTCTTTGTATTTGAAATGTCCAACTTTTACATTAGTGACAGCTTGTATTCAATCTGGCATGAAAGTTTCTGTAAAACCTGATGATTCATGTTATCTCAGCATGATATGAGAATGTTCTAGAGAGCTTGTGAACTTCATAGAAGGCAAAGAAATCTGGCCTTTTGTAGATATCTGCTTACATTTGGTTGCTGACCTAGAACTAGTGCAGAATGCTAAAATATTGCTGCATAACTTTTCTTTGTTTTAAATATTTCTAATTTTTTTCTAGTTTAAATAAAATGAAAAAAAAATATTTCAATCTGACTTCCAATGAGCCCCCTGTATAATGTATATCTACACTACGTTTGGATAGTTGCTATTATTATACAAGAAACACAGACGTGAGAGTTCATGTTAATGTGTTAGATTGCTGTGACAAATTGGGTTTATTTTGGGTTTGAAGGAAAAATGGTGTGAGTGTTGTAATGAAATACCACCACTAGGTTGTGCTGTTTACCTTCATACGTTAAAAACAGTAACTGGTCGTAATTAACTGACTGGTATTAAATGTGTTGGTATGTGTTGGCACATTTTACTGGTATTAAATGTGTTGGTAACATGCGCTCAACAATTTACAAAAATACTTAATGTATATCTACGTCTTAAATTTTCTGTATGTGTGTGGTCTGTAATTAAAAGAGTAAGTGTATTCTTGTGTGGGACTGAAGATTTTAAAACAGGCAGCCCTTTATGTGTGTGTGTATGTGTGTGTGTGTGTGTGTGTGAGAGAGAGAGAGAGAGAGATAGGGAGAGAGACCGAAAGGGTTTAGTGAGAGAGAAGGCATTTCACCCCCTCACTGAATGGAGGTTTTATTGATCTCAGTGGACATCAGCGCCTTCCAGCATGGCCTAATACACAACGGCACATTAAAATGTCTAAACAGTGTTAGAGAACTGAATATGAGATAAGACAAGCCTTTAACTACTGGCCATGAAAGAAAGAGAGACAAAAATATGTAAAAGGGACCGTCTGATGTTTTTAAAGAGCTCTAGATGGGTGTTCTTCATATTTAGCAAAGACATTGCTTTCTTCTGGGACCATATAGAACTACCGAGCTCAACAGCGATGTTTTATGCCAGACTTACAGCTCATGATTAAAGGAGTTTGTGGTTCAAACAAAAGTAAAGATTGATTCCCGCTGCTTGCCAATTTTTGGTTATCAGCAGTCACCTTTCATTCACGCTCCTTGTTAGTTTTTCCATGGTATAAAAATACCAGTATGAAGATCTTACTTACCTCTGTGTTCTACTTGAGTCTTGAGTCTGTAGAAAAAGAGAGAGATAAATACAGTCATTCAAAATGATAGCAATACAGCAACACTGTTATTATTATCATCATACAGCTATTTTTCAGATGAGGGTGCCATCTTTACACACTGTGGTGGTACTAAACACATCTCAAAAGTGAAGCATTTAGGGGCCACTGACTAGTTATAGTTGCTATTTAGTTCAACTATATAGAACACCAATAAAGTTGGTAACTTTACAACCATGATTAGGTATTGAAGCAAAGACACAGTAGATAACATATTTAATACGTTGGTAAACATACATTATGTAATATCCTAGATTCAAAATCATTTTCTCTATCTGTACGGTCTAATATGCAAAAGGCGAGAAATTCAGACATGTTTCTGAGTGGGATGTGAGCAAACAGCCGTGTTTGCTGTCCTAATCTACGCGACAAACAATGAAGGACAAGCCAAAAAGCAAGAAGTAGAATTGATCTAATTTCTAAATAAATTTAACAGTTGCACAGTCATTTGAAAGTTGTGCCCCAAATTTGTAGCAATTTGAGACCCCTGGTCTAATAGCTGCTATCACACTGCAGGGGGTTCAGCAACCCCATAATTAGGGTCACACAGCAGATTTTCATCAGATCAACTTCCTGACGGGTCAAAGGGTCACGTCAACACAATTCGCTAACCGCAAAATGTTGTAAACAAGAGACCCGTGTATGTTTGTGCGAAACAGAGCAGGTCACGACTGTGACCTAGGCCTGCCAATCTTAAACTGGCAAAAAAAGACTTTCAGACTTTTTTTCAGTTTCTCTCTTCTTTCGCACTCATCTTCTCTCCCACATTCGTACACACGCGTTCACACCCACATCTTGAGAGAGTTGTTTGACTGTGTGCCTAATGATAATAGATGAGGTGTCAGGACGAAGGTGAGAGACACTAAGTCATCCTCGCAGCACGCGGGAGAAACGGCTCCTCTTTATCCCCCTCTCTCTCATTTTCACCTCGCCTAAAACTACAGGCGCTAAAATACGAGAAAAGTGCGCAGAAATGTTCTATTCTCAAACGTTTGGTGCCTATTGCATCGTCCTCTTACTTTATAACCCTGTGACTTTATTTGTATTGTTTGTTCTATCGGGGAAAAAATTGAAACTGTGTATTTTTAGTGTTCATTAGTGTTCATAGGACTAGCGGGAACAAGTCAGCACTTTTCGCCAGTCTTGCGAAGAAATGTCCAAATATGACAAGACAAAAATAAATAAATGCTTATGCAAGCATCTTGTCCCACAGAGAATGGCTGGAGTACAATGACCCCTGACTCTCTAGTGCATTTATATACATTCACAAGCGTGGGCATTCCCTTATTTAAACTGGGCGTAGGCTATCTCTATAAACATAACGTCATTTAAAAGCATTCATCTTATATACAAAGAGACAAAAGCCGCAATTTTACTTTCTGCAACAAAGAACCCAAAGTTTTTACAGTGTAATATGATTTGCAATAGCCCACGGTTAAGCCAAGTTTGTTGGGAAACCACAAAACTTATGTTATGTTTAAATGAGTTTTTGCTGTACTAAAATGTTCCACAGAGCGTAAAAATCTAATAAATAATTCAATGGAAGAACAGTGTGTAAATTTACGCCCCAATAACGACGTCTTCTGTAAATGCACCGTTTAATCCTAAAGCATTTATTCTGAGATGCAGCCTGTCTAACTATAGTTTCTCTTTCGCAGAATAAAAACCCATTAGACATAACAAAAAACTGGCAACCCTCATGCACCCTGAATCATGACCATTGTCTCTTCCACACGAGTTCTTACCGGATTTCCCAGGTGTCTTGGCGGTGCGAGGAGATCCTGTTGGAGAACTGTCTCTCTATCCGCCCCAGCGAGGCTCCAAGATCCGGTAACTCCGAAAACGGGGATCGCGGTCTGTACCGTTTCTCAAACCCAGACGAGACCACTCTTGTACCCCGATAGAAGTGAACAGCTTTGGAAGCTCTCTGTGTGGTGCGCGTCACGCTAGCGGCGACGCGCTCTCACCTGCTTTAAAAATACACTCCGAAGGCAGGTGGTCCACGGGGTCGCGTGTAGACTAAAGAAGAGTCGGAGTGTAAGTTGATCCACAACACATATCCGATGAAGATGCGAACGAAGATATGCAGGATAGAGCCAATACAGACGTGCGCGCACACACAGGAGCGTAAAGGGGGGTGTCGATGTAGAACGGAATGTGTATAACCAATTTTTTTGCTCTGAAAATTTAACAAGCCATTTAAACCGAATTTAATAACGGAACTTGTGTAAGTGTGGGATGTAACAAAGATGACATATTTAAAACAACTTCATGATAATAAAAACCCAAAGGGGAGATGAGCCCAGAGCAACGGAAATCTCATCATAATTCATTAACTCATCAAAAGACAACACACACACACACACAACACACACACACAACACACACAAACAAAGCGTCTATTCTAGAGCATCCCATGGCTTCATTAGATTTTAAGAGCATGATCTCATTAACAACACAACACAATGCTTTGACTGCATACATATTCATGTAGACATATTCGAGGAGTAAAATTTGTTGTGTTGATGTATGATAATAAGTGTGTGTTTGTGTGAAAATAAAACTAGGTCGTATAGCCCACCCAGAGATTCCTGTGCTTATGGGGGCTGTGTAACAGAAACACAGACAAACACATCAAACTCTCAAATTACACAACATCCACAGAGATAAATGACCTAATACCAGTTTTCATCTTGTCTTCATCTTTTGTTCATACAATCTGGCTGCTTTGTGACTATCTGAAACAGACGTCAACAGAAAAGGTGAATCACAAGATAAAATCTGCTTACGTTTTTCACAATTTCTGCACTGAAAATCCGCACAGAGAAAACAAGAATGGAAATGTGGTCAACCTTCTTATAGGAGCTTTTCACGTGATCCTAAACATTCGTAAAACATTTTTGCTACAAAGACATTTGTGTGTTTTACTCCTTTGACCCTGCGTCCAGAGGTCAAGTGTACAAGATTAGGAAACACACACACAAACACACACGCAAACACATGCATCTCAGCACCTTGCACTATAAGGTGAGAGGTCAAAGATGCACAGCCATAATTCTCCACAAACCAGTCCCTTAGGAGTTTGTTTGTGTGTGTGTTGTGTGTGTTGTGTGTGTGTGTGCGCATTCTATGAGGTCACTATTTCAAAGAGAAATCTATTGAAAATTGCTCAAACGTCAAGAGCAAATTGCAGCTTGTCAAGGCAGAATGATTGTGCATGCGAGTCTAATTAAGAGGAAACACCTTCCTCTCTCACTTGTGCTTACACAGTTTCAGAGTGTGAGATAAGAAGACAATGTGCATGTGAGAAAAAAATGTGTGTTTGACTGTGTGTGTGTGTGTGTGTGTGTGACAGAGAATGTGTGAGTTTGTGCATCAGCTTGTGTGTGAGAGAGTTAGTGTGTGTGAGTGTGTGCGTGTGTGTGTGTGTCTCATCACCATACAGCTGAGACTGCAGGTGGTGGATCTTTCAGTGAAAGACTGTCTCACTTCTCATCGCTGCCAGATAACACACACAGCAGCCACTGTTTATCACATACTCACACCACTGCAAATGAAGAAATGATATAGCCTGATCACAAATTACATCAGACACATCTAACAAGATTACAGCATAGATCTCCTAAACAGATGACATAAATGTATACAAAGACTAAGTTCTCCAAACAACAGCAAAATATAGATGTATCAATTAATACTATGCTATCAGCCTTACATCATTACAATAATGAAATATTTATGAAACATCCAGTGTTGATCATTAAAAAAATGTACCCCATCTTGTGTGTTTAATGTCTGACCCAAAGAGACAGTGCACAGATTAATTAAATTCAGAACACACACATCCACACACACACACACACACACAATAGGTCTCTATGCTTTGTAAGGACTTTCTAGAGACATAATGACTTTTAAACTCCACAAACTGTATATTCAAACTAAACCATCGCTGTGGTAACATTTGGTCCCCACAATGGTAGTTAAACAAGAGCGCTTACACACGGGTTGAAAAACTGGGTACTTTCAGTAACATTTTAGTGTTTGTGTTATATCCAGACATCACAAACATCACAATCACATCATCACTTCTTTATCACTCTTTCTCTCTTGCTGTCTCTCGCTGTCACACACAAACACACACAGTCTCAGTTTCATCCTCCATCTCCTTTGTCTCATATTCTCCTCCTTCATGGGCTAAAACAGTACAGGGACCATTAGACGTAAATCAGAGTCCCAGAAACAGCTTTGATCATCTGTTCATTAGATCACATGGGAATATCAGAGAGAGGGGGACAGAGACAGTGATGGGCGTTGCAATTATTTACACCTGAATACACAACATTTGTGGTGTCAGATTGCTTTGCCAGTGAAAAAATCTTTACAGTATGTTTACCATTTCTTTTCACAGAAATGCATTCCTGCATAAATATTAGAGCTGTTAAAATGTTCAGTTTTTAAGGAAACAATAATACCAAGAATATGATATATTTAAATTGGCAATTTTTGTTTTTGATATTTTATTTTATTTGAAAGGAAGCTACTTGAATGTTCTGTTTCACACCCACAGTATAAAATGTTTTAAAAAATTTAAAAGGAAAAGCATTGATATAATGGCTATTTAAATAATACTATTGATCATGTTAAATGCACATGTTTAAACATTTCTGAAATTGTGCTGAAGAGGAACTTCAGTCTTACTGGTGCAGCTACTGCAGTTTGTAAAACAAAAACAGGTTGGGAAACAATTTTATACCCTAAAAACCAATAAGACTGAAGCACCATGTGGGGTTCCAGATGTCATACTGGCTAAACCCCCAAGAAATTTCGAAATACATTTAAAGTGTCTCGAAGACTTTCTGTAATGATGGTTTTACTGCAGGAACCCTTGACAATTCTTGTAAGAACTAAGAATAAAATTCTGAGGAAATATCTGAGGAACCTCAAATAATGTTTTAAGAATCATTACATTTTTTACAATAATCTTTAGGATCCTGTGAAATGTGTGTATACAGTGTACAGTAAATCCACCATACATGGGGTCATTCATCATGTCACAACTGGACTGTACAGTAAAACATTTCCAGCTTATGGTATTCCGCTATTCCCAAGTAAGGCAGCCCAGGATTCCAAACTACACAACTGATCATTGTCCACTGTTTATAGTGCACATAGTACGTGCCACGTACAACAATATTCATATTACTAAATATTTCCTATTCTGTTAGACAATATTAGTTCCATCATATTCCTATTCCTCAATTCCAACTGAGGATATTTTCCATCTGGCAATAGAAAGTATATCATTGAAATCTCTACCAGCAGTAACTCTTCCTGAGGCAATGCACACAGACTCTAATGACATTCTGCCAAAGGTGTGTTGTTCTGGACACTACTGCCCCCACTGTTTGGCCAAGGAACCAGAACCGGTTATGTGATCACAAACAAATGGCAGGATTAAACCTGTCAGGTGTACCTGACCAGGTGATGGTTACATATTCTATCTATATACTATTGCTAATATTAATATTATATTAATAATAATATTAATATTGTATAATATACAGTATGTAATAATGTGATTATATATTATATAATGTTGCATTTGCTTGTAGATATTAAAAATAATTCTTGTGATGTACAAAACAAGTAAATAAAATAAAAATTCAATAAATTATATTTTCTATTTTCTAAAGTTCCTCTCACAAAATTCATCATGCATTTTAAGATTTTCATTAAGACAGTTTTTAATATGTTATTAAGCCTCTTTTCCTCGTGGGGACACTTGGCTGACCCCCACAATGGAGGCGATTTCAGGTTTTACATTCCAAGTGGGAACATTTGGTGTGGACGCGCACACACACACAAACACGCAAAGAACTGATAACCTGTTATGATGCTGAGGACAATCAGTATTTTTAACATTATAGCATTCATTCAGTAATTTACTTTAACATTCATCCATCTCACACACACACACACACAAGTACATTAAGAAGGGAGGTATAGCTGACGCTAAAGTTATGAGTCATTAAGGTAAATCTGAGACACACCAGACCTTAAGACATCAGTGGAAAATGTAATACTGTTATGCACTCAAGTGCAGCACTGGTGTAGACACACACACACACACAAGTTTTTTTGACTGGTAGGTAGATGCTCTTACACCCTGGAGGCTGCCTGACCCAATTCTGCCTCAGAGAAGATGCTGTAAGAAATCTTTTCCCCTTTCTTTCCCGCTTCTTTTATTTCTCCATGTCGCTCTCTCTCTCTGCAAATTATGTATGTGATAGTGACAGCTTAAAACAACAATACTACAGATAAGGAAACAGAAGTGTTTGTGTGAGAAAGTGTAAATTATGGAGAGAGAAGGGGGAGGTGTGAGAGGGGACATGCTGATGTAAGGTTTAAGGTTTCGTATATAATGTGAGATGTTCTTTCACGCCCTCTGCCGACATGATACGGGTACTACAGGCTCCTTGAAAAACCCACCCATTCTACTGTCACCGTTTGTGTCTCTGTTTGCAATCCCCCCTTCTTTCTTTGTTTAAGGAGGGCACATATAATAGTGACGACAGATATCTGCATGGGTGACTCAGTTTGTTTAAAAAAAAAAAACGAAAGCGAATACACCCTCACGTTAAAGCTCGTGAACGCGCGCGCGTGCTGCGGACCGCCGAGACGTTCGTGGGACAGATATATTTTAGGAGTAAAAGCAAACACAGATCAAGAGCTAACATTAATAAAATATTAACAAACGCATTTCCACCTACACAACGGTTACATAAGCGCCAAGCTCCAAGTGTCTTGTGTAACATCTTGCCAAAATCTCTCTAAATAAAGGGACAAACCTATGTATCAGTTCAATTAAATAAAAACTAATGCTGACATCAGTTATGTTTGAGTTCTTTGTAATGAGGCGCATGAGGCGAAACGCCTGGAACAATCGATGTCGTTGTCTGGATAAACTATATGAGCAGTTTGTCAGCCTTGCGCATTTAACTTCATGCTGCATGTACGGACTCATTTAACTCATTTTAATAAACAGTAACATGATTGGGGTCCTCAGGCCTATATTATAACTTACGTATACAGTACCTGCCAATGGTCCAGTTACACAAAATGTTGGTATGTCAGTAGTAAACATTTCCTGCAGGCTACTTAAAAGGAGTCTTAATTTAGAACAAATTGGGCTCCAAGCTGAAATTTCCGATATCATCAAAAATGTTTATCATATTAGCCATGAATTTGTATGTTGAATTTAAACACCTACTGTACTTCACAATTGTCTTTAATTCTGTCCTCCAAACTAGTTCCAACATAATTAAATATTTTCTCCGCGTCTCCCTGTGCACTCATTTTGAGATTTGGGCCAGTATCTGGTCTGATATAAGTCATCTGTTTGTCAGTCTGAAGATATAATTAAATTTGTATTACGACAGTGAAATTCCGTTTGGAAGACAGGAATCAATACATTTAAGACCTTACAATCTAGCAGTGTTTACATCAATAAATCACCATGGCAGCACATGATACATAAACTATACAGATCCTATTTTTAGAGTCACATTGGACAAGCCCTTGTGTATTAACTGTACATTTAGCATTAGTGCAGTAATTGCAGTAGCTAGGATATACTGGTATTTTTGTATTGGTGGAAAGCAAATTCAGTTATAGATGAATTACCACACACATCACTAAGTAGAATTACAAAAAACATAGTTTTCCAATGGCAATACAAACAATCTAGTAAGACCACACTGTTGGTTGCGCATACAACTCCAGCATTAAACACATACACTTTACATACATACTTTATACACATTCCCTTTAAAGGGTAAAACAGCAGGTATATTCTCTTCTAATTGAATTAAACCATAAGTAAACAGGAAGAGACATGAGAGAAATCTTTTAGCAAAATACCCATCTCTCTTTTACCCGTACAAACCTGTTCATAAACACTTCACAAAATCTATCGACTAGTAACGGTAATGTTACTGGCTCTATCCTTTGATAAGTTTCCTAACGAAGGCTGAATAAATTAGAACTTTCTCTCTGAATATTAATAACGAATATATCATTGGTGCTGTTGTTTCTGTTGCTTCCACCGAGCTGATTTACATATGAAAAATGGAAGCTTTACTGAAAACAGAATTTCTGAAGTTTTTGACCTAAAAAGATGTCCCAGATACCTCGAAATCCACGTCAAACATGCTCTCTTCCTCTCTCTCGCTCTTCCGCACGTATACACACACAGGAACACAAGCAACGCCACCATTTTTAGGTACCATGACATCATCGCTGTCAGATTTTCAAAATAATTAGCAACGTTTTTTTAATGCCTGGCACATATGATAGTGACTCATTTTTTTGGTGGCTGTCATAATAATTCAAATGAGAAACTTTGATCACACCAGTGCTCACTAAGGATCGGGGGGAACTGTTTATACCAGTCATGATGTTTTTAATGATCTGCTCTTGATACCATTTTTGTGTAGTAGCAACTACACAACCACACTAGAACATATGCAAACCACATTGCTTTCAATTTGCTAAGGCATTATAATGTAGAATAAAATACCAGATGCCACATAAAGAACCGAGGTAACAATTTTAGGTTGTAAGAACAGTTCCCAAATGTTTTTTTAGGTAACCAAAATGTTATTTTGAAAGTTCATGGAATGTTCAAAACATTTTATTATTATTTATTGTTTACTGTTTGCAACATATTCCAAATGTTCCATTACCAACCTAATAATGTTTTTTACATATGATAGGTAATGTTAAAAAAACACGTAACTAATGTTATTGCAAGAATGGTTTGATAACATTGAGGTAACGTTTAGAGAATGTTAGCCAATGTTCTGAAAACATTCCCTAGCTGGTTTCTACTAAATGGCATTGTTTTTTTTAGAAGGTAAAAATATACCTTCAGTGTACCGTACAGTACCACAGCAGCACTTTTATAAGAAGACTCTGTCTGCACTGTTAATTTAGGAACCTATCCAAGCTCCCTCTCTCTCTCTCTCTCTCTCTCTCTCTCTCTCTCTCTCTCTCTCGGGCTTAGAGGGTCTTATATACTGTGAAGTTTAGGAGAGTCTGCACTTTGATCCAGAGGGACAAAACAAAAGATAGAAACCACAGCCATGCTTGAAAAATCCCTTGTGTGGTCTTTCAAAGCGTTAGCAGCATCATTAATAGTTTGCTGTAGGTAATGATGAGGCAATAACGACAGTCCCCACGGTGCTTTTTTAATGGTGATCTGGTCTCCATTCACACTGTCCATACATATACTGTTCAAAATGGATAAAACAGCTTTGAAAAGTCATCAGCGTCACAAAAATATCCCTTTTGAAACTTCAGATCGGAATTGTTTATCCTTTGGGGGCCATTGAGCGAGTGTGTGTGTAAGTTCAGCTCTCTCCTGCTGTATATGAGTGAGTTTGGGTCTTGCGTCGCATGCCTCAGTAATCTCAGTGTAGTCACAAGCTAACAGTGCCTCTCCTGCCGGGACTTAGCACACACAATGTGAGCGGCATGTGACTGCATTAGCATAGCTCACTGTCAGACTACACTGGTCTAATCTCTCTACAGTCACGAACCACAGCACCAACAAAGCCTCTGAGAATAATAAAGCAGAAGGAAATTTTTGAAGAAATAGCTGTCCGCAACAGTGAGATTTAAACCACTCTCATTATTTAGAGTCCAACCACACAGTTTTTATATTGACTGTTTAAAATTCCATTGTGCCCTCTACAGTATGACATCATCAATCTCACCCAGACCCATTGATTGGGTTCTGCCCTTCAGGAGTACATTAAAACTAAAGGTCTCTCATGAGATTGGTTTTGTCATATGAGCAAATGTTAGCAAACACAAAGCAACTGTTATCTAAAAACACAAAAGTGCTTATATAAGTGCAGGAGTACAGCTGAGTTTCTCAGCGCTGGGGCAATGTGCTGGAAAATACGTTGGTCATGTGAACAAGTTATGATGTGAATTACAAACTGACTTAAAAGGAATGACTGAGATCATGCCTGCTCTTGGAACGCCAAGAGCATCCCAGGAATTCTTTGAATTAAGGCTGTGAATCCAGAACTTTCAAGCTGCTCCAGTAAATAATGAGCAGAAGTTTCAGGTGTTACTGGCTGGACATCAACAAAA
The DNA here is from genome assembly GCA_036877545.1 of Yasuhikotakia modesta. Lineage (NCBI taxonomy): Eukaryota > Metazoa > Chordata > Actinopteri > Cypriniformes > Botiidae > Yasuhikotakia > Yasuhikotakia modesta. The sequence continues at coordinate 8,809 of JBAJNP010004813.1, read as the reverse complement.
CAAAGCAAACCTCAAACCTAGTTTGATTGTCTTTTAAGTTAGTAACATTTTGGGATCAAAATATTCGTTAGAAACCTGTAAAAAGTTGCAGTGACTCCAAAAAGCAAATGTAACACCTATCAGCAAACTATAACACCTGTGTATGTATACAAATACTATACATTTTACATTTAATGCCCAAAGCACTATAAATTATATTCTTCTGAGGAACACCAAGGCCACCATTTGGTTTCTATATATACGCATGTCAAATGTATCTGAATGTATACCTGAATGCATGTCTATAAAATAAAAACATGAAATATATATAATGTTTGTATTAATATATATATATATATATATATATATATATGTGTGTGTGTGTGTGTGTGTGTGTGTGTGTAAATATTTAAAACATCAAATATTTGCCTTACTGGTAGAATGAACTAACCTTCAACAGACCATCATAACTGTTAATTAATACAGCTGAAAACAAGCCTCTTATAAAAACACTTAAACTAAATGAACTAAAGATGCAACATTTCTCAAAACTCTTCTTGTTCTTTCTTCTTGTTATTTCATTTCTGAATTTTTACTTCTACTCTAGCTTCAGTGATATATTTGGCTTTGAAGTGCATATTATAAAATAGATAGTTTTGGTCCTTGATTATGATTGGTTGAGCTGTATTTGAAGCCGTTGTAAATTAGATATGCAACCTCATTACATCAGTATTGCGCCACTGTGTCTGGGTGTTGTTGTTTCTGAATAACTACATTGATGGCATAACAATAATATTTCATATACCAGTATAGTTATATTTTTGTTGTTGTATTTTAGAAAACCTTTCCAGGTACATGAAACTGCATTTTATAGTGAATTTAGAACTGTGTTCTGTCTCTTGCCTAGAAACACCATAGCTGTTCAAAATTCATTACAAACTATGACTTCTTGGTGTACATTCCCTACATAAATTGTTTACAGTGTTCCTCATTTGTAATTCAGATTAACCTGCTAAGTGACTTAATGTAAATGCACTGGTGTTTAAACTGGATCAGATTATTTAAGTAAGCACTAGACGCCTGGACCTCTTGCCCTCATGTTCTGACCTTACAAACTCACAGATGGGCCTCAATTAAAAGAGAAATGATACATGCTGTCGCAGCCTGGTGCTGCTACTCCGAAGAGTCCATGCAGCATTCTGCAGATCCCTGTGACTTTTCCAGACAAGAGCAAATCTTGGTCTGAAACAACTGAAAGGAACATTGAGGATCCCTCTTCTCCAGCCACAACCACAGATCTCCAGTGTGGTGCCCAGCACAGCTGAAGCAGGTTTAGAGCTTATCATTTCAAACACACACAGATAGACAAACAGACTCTACAAATAGAAGACAGTTTGGACATCTGTAGTTTCCATCATGGGGCTGTTTTCTCATAATGGATTGTTAATGATGCTGTTGTTTCATCTTTGCCAAGCACAAGGTATGGTAACTTTTCCTTGAATGACACTGAATTTTTGCTTGATAGCAAGTGTGAAGGAATTCATTTTAATTAGCTGTAATTTGCTGTGGACTACAGCAATAATGTGCTGTAGTCTATATAAAGACTGTAAAAGACACTGTACTTTAAGGGATTTAGTCTCTGGGCAAAGTAGCGTGATCTATGTTGAGTCAGCGTTAGATGCCAATGTTTCACTGATTCATTGACTGCGTCTAAGGTTGAAATCAATAATTTCTGAAATCTATCTACATAATCAATTTTGCTGGTCATTCCAAAGGCAATTTAGCTGAGGACTGGCTGAAAACCCAGTTTTCAACATGTCAACCAGGTCTGAAACCATGAACAACTTCAAATGAGTTTGCGAGGTCTGACTGGTAACCACAGCACTGGCAGCCTCATTTTGAGTTGGCTGTACTACAAACAAACCGATGTCTCTGCAGACTCATGACCGAGGTCCTGCAGATTCATTTCAGGCCTGTAAATCTAACCAAATCTCAATTTCATGACACTGAAACACTTTCATGCATATCAGCTGTGATTTTGCACGTTCCTTGTGAATTTAAGCCTTTTCACTTTTCTTTAAAAAATTGCTGTGTGTGTTGAAAATTCAGTTCAAAATGACTTACATATTTTATATTTTCCATATTTATTAAAAATATTATATTCTCAACATTAGAAAATTATGTGTGTATATGATACATACTGTAACCATTATTCATTTAAACTAAAATTAAGAGACTACAATTGATTTAAATATAATACTTTTTTAAATAAAACATATAATAATTATAAAAATTAATATAATCTCATAATTTCAGTTTGCAACATATTTAAATCCATTGTAGTCTCTTAATTTTAGTTTAAATGAATAATGGTTACAGTATGTATCACACACACACACACATAAGTGTGCGCCAAGTGTGGGATTTGACCCAACTGAATTTGCTCCAAAGTCCTCGTTTCTCTTTGCCACTTTTCACAGATGCTGCTCCCCCCTCCCCTGACCCTGAGTCAGCCCCACCAAGCCTGGATGATGTGATCAACGCAGTGAAGGTGGCCTTCGAGCAGGCGATGCAGATCTCAACAGAAGGCACTGCACATAAGACCCTGGAGGCTGCAGAGGAACTTGCACCACGGAAGACTCCTACAGAGCAGCCACCAGCATCAGAGAATGTGGCAGATCATACAACAGAAGCAGCAGATGTGGCGCGAGTTAGTGAGGAGGAGGAGGCATCGGTTCTCGCTGCAGGAGAACCAGATGCCCATCTGTCAGAATCAAATGAACAAACAGATGAAGAATCAGTTCAGGGACAGGCTGAAGATGTAGGTCTTCCTCAAGATACGGTTGAGGAACCTGCAAGACCGAGAGCTGAGGAATCGTTTCAAGAGACGTCAGATTCAGAGCCAGTAAAAATAACAAAAGAATCAGTGGAGGCAGGCATTGAGATAAAACAGTCTGTGCAGGAACCAGTAAAATCAGGTGTGGATTCAGATTTGCAAGCCCCTCAGATTGCTGAAGAGGCTGGAGCTATTACTGAATACTTTGCTGAGGGAACAAAAACAGAAGAATCACCTGTCCACGCGTTTACTGCTGACACACAAAATGAAAGCGAAAGAGGAAGAGCTGAAATAAATGGTGGAGGCAAGGAGGTTGTAAAAACAGCAGGAGAGCCAGAAGAGGAATTTGCTAAGGAGGAGGTGTGGAAGCCTCACGTGTCTGAGATAGAAAAGATTGCAGAAAAAGAAAAAGAAGAGGTGGCAATAGGTGGTGAAGAAGTTAAACTAGACGGGCTCCAAGAAGATGAACATGTGAATATGCAACCTGGAGCTGTGGAAAAGACAGAGGAAGAGACAGAATCACAGCTTAGTCAAGAGGAAAGGCAGGCTGGAGGAACAGAGGAGGGCACAGATGGTGGTGTTATGGTTGAGACAGGGGAACAGTCAGAGGAAGATCAGGGAGTAGAAGAGGTTAGAGGAGCTTTAATTGAGACAGAGGGAGAGTACGTAGAGGCTGAAACTGAGCTTCATACGTTTTTGGGAGGGGAGGAGGTCCTACCAACCAGAAAAACAGAACCAGCGGAAACTCAACAGGAACCAGGTACTACAATTTCTAAATGATGTGCAATTACTACCCAGACAACCACAAACTGAAAAAATCTAATAAGTTTCAACCGTTAAATTGCAAATTTGTCTTCATGTTCAAGCTCACAAATGCTTAGCATTTTCCAAACCAGTTTTCCACAAAGTGGCAAATTTTTGAGTTGGCTATGGTTTCAGAATCCCCCCACACACACACATGCATACACACACACACACACACACTTAATGCAATTAGGCTTCACTGTCTGCTCTTTGCACTTACAATATACAGCAAAGTAACTTAGCCGCCCAAGGGCATCCCTTCAGTTTATAACAGCCTAAAGATTTATAACATGCTTCTCTGAAGATGACTGTCTGAAGTCTGGCCCCTGGGTGCTCTCTGAGTCATCTACCCACCATCAATTACACAATCACACTGCTGAAATGCACTGCCTCAGTCAAGCTGTGCACAGTGCCAATGGTAGCACATTATTTAGATTCTGAATTGAAACAGTGAAACAGAATGTTACTGAAAACACAAAACAGAATAGACAATACCGTGGCCATATTGCTGATGTGCACATGCTTGCAAAAAATGCACCCCTTACAAAAATGTACCACAGTTTTACTACAGTTAACACAAAACATGAATATTATAGTTAAATAATGGAAAACACAAATTAACTTAATGTTTTTTTACAGCAACCACAGTTTAACAATGCTAGTAAAAGTGTGGTTATATAAATGGGAAGCAATAAGCCATAAAACACTACACTTTTACTGTAGTAAAACCATGCTTAATTTTTGTAACACTACATTAAGTATGAAAAATAAAAAATAATACTGTGGTGTTTTTGTAGCCCTAACCAGCATTGTAAATGACAGTGCAAAAGTCATGGGTTCAAATTCCAGAGAGCACACATAAATGAATATATCTGATGCCTTTATTGGGGAGGAGGGAATCATCAGCCAATTGCATAAATGGAAATTTATAATCATAAACCACATGAGAAAAATGTGACTAAAGGCTTCTTTGTGAGATATTCTCCTCTGTGAGGGCCATTATAACACCTAGAGGCATCATAAGACGGTCAGTTTTGGTATGTGTCCAAATGTTACATTACTCCACTTTATTTCTAATAAACCGCTGGCCCATATGATTCTGTTCCTGCTGTTGCTGTGACCTACATACAGAAACACTCTCGTCCTATCGGGACCAAGATACCCCTTAACCTTAATACCCATACAGCACTGGGTCTACCAAAAAATCTTTGTTTGATTTGGGTTGTATTTAGTTTTTCATAAACTGTTTGCAAGGCATAGATGCTGATAAATTAGGTGTGTTTATTTCAATAAAGGTAAATATTTTGGGGGAAAAACATGAATTATGATGTTTGTCAATTATACTGTACTGTATTGTACATTGTAAAATGACTTTGTCCATCCACACTGGTCTTTTGGTAAAGAGTACATGGTTCCAGTCATTTATATATTAAACACTTCAATATGTGTGTCACACACTCCTAAGTATACATTGTGAAAACGTCATTTTAAATTCCATATGTATCCTCTAGCTCAGGTGTTACCGTTCTGATGCAATTTTCACCACTCTGTTAAATGTCTCTCTCCTTTCACAACAGAGGTCACTGTGGATACTAAAGGGCCAATTAAGTTGCAGAAGCCCGTCATTATGTCTGAACCAACAGGCGGTAAGAATAATGACACAAACTCCTTTCAAAACCTACATAAGCTTGTTGTCTCTAAACACGTGAGGAAACATCTCATTCTTCTGCAGGTACAACACATGAGGTCAATGATGTGAATGAGATTATCACCTCCAGGGACATGACGGAAAATGTCCATGATGGTCCAGCGTTGATGAACACTGTTGAAGATCTTCCTCCTGCGCCCACTCTTGGTCTGGGGCTTAGGGACAGTGAGGAACCAGCAGAGGAACCCGATGACCCTACCAGTGAGACAACAACCATAAGATACAGTACACAGAATTCCGATGCGGCAAAGAAAAAAAATCACTATTGGAATAAAAGAAACACATACTGGGAATAAATGCAATGAAGATGCTTACATTAGCACATGGGTGTTTTTCAGTGTTGCATCATTTTTAATAGATGGAATCTCTATAGACAGTCACACCTGCTCGTTTCTCTCTTTTTATGTATTCAACATTTTTGACAGTACTGTTTTACATTTCAGATTCCAAAGCCCTGGGGCAGGAAGCATGGAAGATAGGAGCTATAGCAGCAGTCTTCTTTCTCATCCTGCAAACTGCTGTCACTGTTGTCTACATTCTGAAGTGTAGAAGAAAGCCAAACAGGTCTGTATGTTTGTTGTTGCTTTTAGAGTCTGTGAAACAGGTTATTGTGACACCACTGCAATATCGGTTCTGATATATATACATTTACATGTACAGCCCTAGATTTATGTAAATATATACAGTTTTAACACACAAATTTCACTTGGCAGATATTAACAAGCAACAGTACACTTAAAATGTGTTTCCATGGAATCAAACTAATGATCTTGGTTAAGCTACAGTAGCAAACCAAATAACCAATTAGTTCAACTAGTAAATAGCCAAGTTACAATTACAAGCTTGTTGAGGCTATGCTAATTCGAATAGCAAAAGGTACGGTCCACATTGCACCCATTTCTAGCCAAGAACTGCCTACTTAGATGACAAGATACCATCTGACTGACGTGTAAAGCCACCAGCCAGATCATTATTTTTTACCATCTGACTAACATGTAAAGTGACAAATCAATGTTATTGGTGAAATGCATTACACCAATTTTATTGTTTTAACCATAATGAAGCCGTTTTCAATTTCATTAAATTACAGCACAATTACATTTGTGAAAAGTAATTTTTCGTGTGCCTCTTGCCTAATACAATAACAATAAGTTCAGAGCTGTCATAGTATATGGTACAAGACAATGGGCCCTATATATCCCACCACAATGTTCTGTGAAAAAAATACTGATTTCTTTATTGCAAACCTCATGTGACACTTTATGCTGTTAACAGTACTGCAACCCCAAAGAAAGTGTGTGTGCGGGGAAACGGAGGTATAGAATATAACGCATCTAACACAGACACCACCATTCCAATGGATGAAGAGTGAGTGTTACTCTCATACTCATCCTGCCAACACTAGGCCCAGTAATACACACAGACACAACTGTATTGTGATTGTTTGTTTGTGTTTTCAGAAACGGTGTAGATGACCTTCCAGAGTACTCACAGGTCCAGCAGGAGGTTGAGGATGTTGCCATGACAACAACCTCGTCGGATTCCACAGAGCAAAACTCATCCCATGACCTCAGAACCTCTGTTGTTTAGCATTGCTGACCTTAAAGTATAATTGTGTGTGAAAGATTGAGTTTCTGACAGCATGAAAGGTGTGTGTGTGTGTGTGTGTGTGTGTGTGTGTGTGTGTGTGTGTGTGTGTGTGTGTGTGTGTTTGATGTGTGTGTGTGTGTGTGTGTGTGTGTGTGTTTGATGAATGGTCTGATTAGTCTTGACAGCAATGTCATTCCTGGGTTATTCACCATAGAGTGGCCTATTAATTCAGAAAAATGTCTTAGAAAATGTAAACACAAGGGAGAACAAAAAAACTGAAGATGTATCAATGTTTTCTTCTTATTTGTCCCTATACAAAACTTGAAAGCAAATAATATTGTACTTCAAATAACTCAAAGATTTTAATTCTGTCCACTTACTGACCCACATGTTTTTCACATTTCCTTTAGTGGAAGGTGAAGTGACGAGAAATGTTAAGGCTGCTGTTTTACAATAAAAGTAAAGAGTGACATGGTCGAGCTCTAAAGATTTCTTAAAGCACCATTAAAAAACTTTAAAGACATTAATTTCACATATGCAAAAACATGTGAACACACTTGAAAGCATGTCAATGACATTCACATGTGATTCCATAGGTTTCCCATAGGAATTTAGGAGGGATTCATACAAGAACATTCCAAAATCACATTTTACATCTGATCATTTTTTGCAAGTCAAATTTAAATAGAAACATGATCAAATGTAAAATGTGTGGTTTTTGATGTAAATTCCCATGGGAAAGCCATGGAATCACATGTGAAATTTGGTGACATGTTTTTCACACCATTACACATTTTTCCACATGTAAAATTCATGTGTCTTCCATTGGAAATTCCATTGGGATTATTTTTACACAATAAACAAAAAGACAGGATTAAAATTTACAGGTGAACAGTTTCTTTTAATGCATAACGTTTTGTAATTTAACTGAGAATCTAATTTCATAACTGTATGATACAAATTAAAGATAAATGTTTAAATTTGAAAAATTTAAATGTTGTTTCCTTCTTTTACTGCACAAACCCTAACTGGAACTGTCCCTGTCACAATGGTTTGGTAAATGCTTTGTTTCAATACACCATTTTGCCATGTAACTTTTATGAAAGCAGAGAAAATTGATCTTTCCAACCTCCCAAAAGGTCAAACAGTCATTTAAAACCAATACAGACACCAGTGAAGAGTCACATTCATTGAAGAGGAAGAAAAGCTGGATATCCTCTCTTTACCCTCTCTCTCTCATTCTCTCTCTCTCTCTCTGTTTACTTGCTGCTGATCACGGGATGGAGGGATCAGAGATAAGTGCAGTCAGGAGGGGTGTGAGTATAAAAGAGTCGGCCAGGGGGCAGCAAAGGGGGGGACAACAGTCCAGCAGAAAGAGAGAGTGTGAGAGTGGGGCATATAAAGAAAGAGAACGAATAACATAAGGTATTTATTTTTTTAACTTGTTTTATTGCTAGAGTGGTTGCAGATTGGCAGTAAGGCCCAAAATTGCAAAACATAAAAATTTGGCATAGATTCATTCAAAATGAATGTTGTTATCATTTTATTTTTTTGGAAACATCTATGTGGGAGAGTTTATAGGTTGTTAAATTTGTGTTACAATCTTTAGATGTTTCTAGAATGACTGTTATACAACAGCAAGCCTATAGCACTCTATTAAAGCTAAAACTAAATATAAAACTTTATTAAAGGAGAGTGATAAAAAAGAAGGAACAAAATGAACTGTTGCTTTCCATTGTTTCTTTCTGACAGGGTAATTCATTTCTAACGTTTTAAGTTTGCTGTGGTAAAAATGGACCTCGCTCCTCAAAACTTGGCACTGATCCTACAAAACTTTTAGATTTTGCGGATAAAGTCTGAATGTGATTTGTGCCTTTTGAGGTTTTCACTCA
>JBAJNP010004812.1:0-31733 GCA_036877545.1 Yasuhikotakia modesta | reverse complement strand
AAAACACAATGAACATGTCAGAGCAATGGCATCATCAACAAATCTTGCAGACCAGCCAATAACATCTTTCCTTTTTTTCCACAGAATGTAATGGGACAAAACCAGAACAAGGAGGGGGGGGCGGGTCAGAACAACAGCTCTGCAGGAACAGAGGAAAAGGGACCCGGCCCAGACCCTTGGGGGGCAGCGGAGGAAGGAAATCCAACCGTTGAGACTGGTGGTGTTGTAGCAGATGAAGAGAAAGCAGGCTGTGTGAGTTTGGATGGAGGCCCAGGCAGGGAGTCACCATCACCTACACCGGAGCACAGCTCTGACTCCCATGATAAGGTGTGCGCTCCCACGGCTGGGGGGGTGGCGGGGGGAGGGCGTGAGGAGAAAGAGGGAGGTGGAAAGCGTAGCGAGGAAGGCGGGGTTGAACCACTGGCTGAAATCAGATGTTCTGACAGCAGCACGCAAGCCACAAAGGAGACCAGACAACCTGAACCTGCTTATGAAGGAGATCGTTTGGAGATAGCAAGAGTTTGTGAACCAGGAGGTGAGGAGAGAGTGATGGAACACAACAGAGTCAGGCAGCATCAGGAGAACCTAAGGTGTGACCTTCTTGGCAAAGACGAGTTTGAATGGCCTTCTGAAAAAGAAAACAGAAGTGAAAAGGAAACGCATGAAGCAGATGTGAAGGGCAAAATGGATTCTGTCTGTGGAATTGAAAACAAACAGGAGTTCCAAGAAGGAAACAAAACACTACAAGCTGGAGCTACAAAAATGATAAATACTGGCAGGATTGTGGAAGGTGTTAGTGATGTTGGTGGAACAAATACAAGGCCTGCTGAGATGACCTCTGAGATTCTGGAGAAGAATGACATTCCACAACCACTGGAGGTTGAAGAACAGATGAAGGATGGAGTTCACAACACTGGTATCTCGCCTGCTTCAGATGGACCTGACAACACAAAAGTCCACATCTTGTTTCAAGACAAAGTTTCCACAACTAATATTGAAAACATTATATTGAAGAACAACACTGACCAATCACAAAGCAACAGTCCATTTGACAAGCTTAGCACATCGAACTCTGAGATGAACTCACCAACTGAGACTTTGAAGAACATTTCTAAAGAAAATCAGCAAGTCAAAAAAGGAACAGAGGAGAACCCATCAGAGGATCCAGATATGATCTTATGCACTGAACATTCCCCAAAGAACAAAAATGTCTGTGGAGCACAAGACAATGTTGTGAGATTTCAGCCAGCAGATGATGTCATGAAGGCCAGATCTACTAGGTCATCACTGGCAGGTGCAGATTTACAAACTCATGCTGTGAGTCTGGAACGAGCGCAGAACCCAGAAGACCTCAGACCTTCAGAAGTGGCATCCAACTCACACGTCTGTCCCTCTGAGAGCCATCAGCAAACATCTTCGTGTGAATTCAGTCAGGATAAGCATCAGAAAGAAACACAGTTTAATCTGTCAGACTTGGAGAGTTTTGGGACAAAGGAACATTCACTGGAGAAATCACCCACTGGAGGTCAACAAAATAAAGATGGCACAAGAGAGACAGAAGAAATGAAGAACCTGGAGTCTGCTTCAAAGGGACTGCTTTTATCCAACCCAAGAAAAACTGAGATAAAAGATCTTTCTCTGCATGCAACAGAAACGGAAGAGGGTTGTTGTGAAATATCTAATGTTGCCAGTGAAAGTATTCTGGGTAAAAACAAACACCTACAACAAAGCTCTGAAGATGAGGAATGCATTACATCTTCCAAAGACATCACAGGTTCTCACCCCCCTTCTGAATCTGATATTCAAATCACTCCAAAAAATCAGATGGTGGATTTCCCTCCTTCACAGAAGGCCAAAGGATGTACAGAAGAAAGTCTGAAATGTTTTCTGGCTTTGAGGAGTCAACAGCCTGAAATACTAACTCAGTGGAGCACAGTGGAGAACACACATGAGAACACACAACATGATTCAGCCCCAAAACTTGCCTCTTCTCTTAGTGCAGTAAAAAATGCTACTGACCAGCAAAGATCAGACGCCAAGATCTCAGGTAGCATGATGTCATCAGAGAGAGACAAAGACACACAATCTAATCTAAATATTATCAGCTCAAAGACAGACCCCCTTAAGAAAACATCTGCAACCAGTTTCTTCTCTGAGCTCATATCTGGTCCTGAGATGGCTTCAGATCACGATGAAGACCAGCTACAAGTCACAACACCTCTTCCACGTGTGGATCAGAAGTCTGAAATTACCCTGTCTGGTTCCCATCAAGATAAAGGTTTTTTAAAGATTTTAACAAATGAGACAAACCAGTTCACACTGCAGCTGACAGACGCAACCAATCAAGACCAGGATGGATGTGGCGCAGGAACTGCGTTATCAGACAGCGCAACAAACACATCTGCTGCACAAGATGTGCAACATTCCTCCCTAACATGCAACCTAATAAGTATGCAAGCTAATGAGAAGCAAGAAAAAGTGCACAGCAAGCACACATTACACTTCCTGGCGTCTAACACAGAAGAAGAACATTTAAGGAACAGCTGGACCACAAAGCATGAAACTGAGTGTGCTTTGAGCACAGATAATACTTCTACAGTCATGGAGGTGACACAAGGTGCCCAAAAGAGCAGACACGTTTCTGAGATGATAAAGGAAACTATTGAGTTGCAGAAGAAGATGAAGGAGTGGACCAAGCCAGCAGAGGCCCGGGTGGACCTGACCTTAGACCCAACACAGTCTGTGAAAGTGGCACAGATGAAAGCAGCGTTTGATCCACCCAAAAATTCACCTGACAAACCATTAGAGAGAAAAACGTCAGTGAAAAAAGGTAAGACTGAAAGATCTCAGTTTCATTTCTCAGAAGATTTCTTAGGATTCATGCACTGAAAGTTTGGTGACTGTGTGCATCAATTTCAGTTTGTGTAACGTGTAAAGATGACATGCATGCATGTCTCTCAAGAACAGCCCATTCCAGCATAATGGTGCCATCTTGTGGCAATATCTTCATCTAGTTTCATTGACAAATACAAAAATAACCAGACCCAGATGTAGCTCTTATTTTTAACTCTGCGTTCTCGTAACGTTACTAATCAAACCATTAAAATACGTTTGCTAGGTTTCATTATATTCATGACATCAGCAGTAAAACTGGTTGGTCTCGTCGCTCACATTCAACTCACACCTCGCCACGCCCCCCTCAAAGGCGGGGCTTCGATACTCGTGATCGTGATTGGTCGTTTTAGACGCCAGTCGTTCAAACCGTCCAATCGGAGGATTCGCAGGGCGGGGAAAGGCGAGTTAGGGCGTGGTTTCCGGTGAAGTTGGTGAGGTTGAGACACGGAGGGATCGGGCTGCAATACAAACTACCGTCGGACAGCAATATATCACTTTTCTTACGACAGCTGAGAAGGTAAACGTCTTATGTCATGTTTGCAAAAGTCTGAATTTACATGCATTGAGTGCTGAGTAACTTTATAAGCGCAGATCCGGATAATGGCAGCGTGGATGCCGAGCGATCAAACTGGGGCTGATTTAATAATTCAGCCTCTGGATCCTGTTCCGTGTTTGTGGGAATGCTGGGATTTAAGTTTGGGATTTAATGCATTGTTGTGATGCATTGAAAGGCTCTTCGTGTTTGAACTTTAAATAGTTGGTTGATAAATGCTCGGATGGTTTGATTTTATAATCGTGGTCCTTCAGTTTTGTAAGTATTAATATTAAATGCATTATCCTGCATGTATAAATGTGAATATTGCAGCCTCGGATCTATAGAAAGGTTATATGGGCGCCCATATATAAAGCAACACAGTTAAGTTTGGGTAAGTTTTGGGTAAGTTTGGTTTGCGCATGTCGAGCTGTCAGTTCAAACCTGCTGCTCTGTTGTTGTCTGAGAAAAGAGACTAAACAATTTCCACAAACATGCACATGTAAAATTACTATTATACTCAAGTATTAAATATGCAGTCGTGTATTTAAAGGGGAGATGGTTTGTTAGTAAGTTCATGAACTTCCGGGAGGCGTGGAGCATCCAAACATACCCAGAGGTGAATATTTATAACTGTATAATTACAGTCATTTAATGTCTTCTGATGGTTTATATGTTGTTTTGGGAAGAGTTTATGAATATTGTTAATGTTTAATGTTATGTTAGCTAGAAGATCATAATGATCTGACCCGTCTGCTGGATGTTGTAGTTCATTGCAATGAGGTTTTATCCATAAAGTTGATCTCCTTCAGGAAATCATCCATAAATAACAGTTGTCACCCTTATGTTGTTCCAAACCTGTGGGACAAAATGAAACGTGACATTTTCGTGAGTTTTTAGTGTAGACTGATACCTCCAGACGTATCAAAACGTTACATAACTTTTACTTCCATTGACTTCTTATTGCTTCAGATCCATCCTGATATTCATCCTTTCATGTCCTGAGTTACGTCTGGGGCTGCAGTTGTCAAACACCTGGTTAGTGTTAGTGAATATTGGATGGTTTTTCTGTGGTTACACGCGTGTCGACTGTAATATTGTCTGTCTTGTTTTGGTTTGACTCACTAACTTACCAAGCAGCAGGAATGAATAAAATATAATGAAACACTGTGACGTATTTTAAGGTTTAAAAAAAGATTTGTTTCACAATCCATGAGATGTTTGTATTGACGCTTGGCTTGCAGTATTTAAAGACTTTTTCTAACATTTATTGATTTACAGTCGTTTTTTTGTTGCATATTTAATCTTGATGGGGCAAACAGAATAACAGAACTAATAAAAGCCTGTTATGTAAATGTAATAAACGTCTGTTATGTTTCATTGCTAGTCAATATATTTTGGATTATTGTTTGTTTGAGAAGATCAGTCATTGTTCTTGTTTAGTTTCTGATGTGTGATGTTGCTTGAGGACAGACACACAGTGGACATAAATAGGCAGGAAGAGACTTTTAAAGGAAGTCTTGTTTCCGCTAAACATCTGACAGTTTTCAGGTTGTGTTCAGATAACATTCTTATCATATGAACATGTTTCGGGGCGGCATTCTTCAGAATTGTTCTGTGATGGATTTCTCTGTTAAAAACACGTCACTATCACACGCAGGGTTTAATCCATCACCACATTTATGAATGTTGATGACTGGCAACAGGACAAATGGTTTGTTCTGGTGTAGAATGGTTAGTTAGTTTGGATTTTAGTGAGTTTTGTGCAATACAAGATTATAGTTATTCTAATTGTTTGCTGAAGGTTTGTTAGTTTGCATCTGTGCTTGGCAGCCAGTTTTCCTCTGTCATCAGACTGGGAGCGGTTGAACTGTCTGATAAATGACACATAACTATCTTAACGTTGTTGTGTTGGTTATTAAAATCTGTAGTTTTACATGCATGCATTTCAAAGACGTTTTTATCCAAAGCACCTTGCAGTGCATTTGAGGTGGAACTCCAGCAGAACTCCCTCAGGCAGGAGAGGGTTGAGGTACATCATCGCCCTTCTGCCGTAATGACAGAGACTCGTTTAACGCTGCGGTTCACTGACCAGTTAGTTCTGCACTTAACTGAACGAATGATGCGTTTAATGTGAGTGTTCTAAAGTCAATTAATGTCAATGTGTGCAATTTTAAAGCAAGTGACATGAAAGGTTTTAAGAAAGGGATTTATATCACTCACATGAGATTTCAGGCATAAAAAGATTTGAACTACAACATGATTAACCGCAGAAATGCCACAGCCTCAGGGAACAGAATGTGTCACCGGACGCATCCTGAGATCAGCCGCTCCCTGAATGATGAGGAAGCTGTATTACAAGCCAACAAACGAAGGTTTAACGCAAACCAACAAACTTGTTTAAGCCACATTCATATTGCTCTGAAGCAAAGGTGATCAAATTGTATTTGCAGCTTTGTAACGGGGAAATTAAAGACCAGCACATCAGTGAGGAGTGTGATAAGTGAGTTTTGCAGTTGGGGGCTACTGGTTAGACACTGATAAATGACTGGATGAGTTAAATGCAGGGAACACATTCCTTGTGACATCATACTTTACACTTATGTCACATCAGACAAAAGTTACCCTTTCATTCTCATCTGCAGAGAGATGATACTGTGTTTTTAAAGAGGAAGCGAGTTTGTCCTCAGGTCAGGTTTGGCTGAGGCCTGTCCGGCCCTCACGCTTTCTGTTCCTCATGAACCCTGTCGACCAATGATCCGCCAGCGCGGCGTGACAAGGCTTCTTTGTGCGCCGCTGCATTCAGGAAGTGAAGGAATGGCCTCAGATGGCTGTGCATGTGTGTCACTCGCTCTGATTCATTGCCCGGATCTCAGTGTGAAGTGAGAGTTGGCCTTTCTTGAAAAGATGAGATATTGTTCTTCTGAATTGTTGATTGATGTTTGATCAGGATCATTTTCAGGGCTAATTCCTTCTTCAGTTATATAAATGAAGGCAAATCCATTTAAAAACCATTTAAATGAGGAGACATGAGAATTCATAACATTGGGAAGTTGACTTTTATAGGAAATAGGATGTGTGTGTGTGTGTGTCATTTGATGCTGAAACTAACAACACAGGAACTGCATAGATAACTGACTTTAACTAACTTACACTGATCAAGGCAGGCTCAAGGTTTGGGATGGTTAGATGTTCTTATCTAACTGTTTTGGTCCAGGTTAGTTAAATAGGCCAGTCACGACTCGAACAGTGTTCTGGTTAGTGTTGCAGGAACATGTTACTCACTTACATTAAACGTGTTACATGTTTGAGGATGATGCCTTAATCTTAAAAATAACATTGAGGTAAAATAACATTGAGATGTGATTTTTCTCTGTTCAGTGAGTCACATAGTCCCACCCCTTTTTGCTTTAACAGATGATGTCATTAGAAAAATACTTTAAGTTGGAAGTTATTGAAATGTCCATCAACAATCCGCTCAAAAACAGACAGATGGATCTGTGACCATGATGTCAGAGGAGCTTCTACCTACATTCTTGTCAGTGCCCTCAATTCAGCTTCACTCACGTTCACGTGTTAAAAACATGCACTTGTCATATGATATTTTTGTAGGTCAGACTTGCCTGGCTGTGAGCATTTCTGTACAGAAGATCTTAATAAAGCTTAAACTGGTTTGCTGCTTATATCTGGTCTCCAGTCTGCTGGTTGCTGGTTTAGAGGGTTTCTTGGCAGTTTTCAGCCTGTATTAACAATGTAAACTGGCTCAAACCAGCTTGGCCACCTCAAACCAGCTTAGGGTGAGATTTTTTGTTGTTTGTATGTTTTTAGAAGGGTGACTTTTACACTCTACCCTGTGCTTTGTAGGTCAGTAGGTAACCTATATTACATCCATACAGCTTATAGCAGGTTAAGGTAAAAAATCTTATATTAACCCTTGTTTTCTTGATACAAAAAACAAGAGTCTGAGACCAACAAACATGTGTTTTTACCACAGCTTGTTTTGGATGACAACAGTTTTTGACATCTGCAACCACTTTTGTTCTTGTAGGCAGTCGGCTGACACGTCTGGTGTGACCGTGTAAATTCCTCCCTCAGTTTTTTGTGGTATAATTTGCTCAGTTTTTAATGGGTGAGGAATGTGAACGCAAACCTCCCTGTCTTATTGTTCTCATCGCTGCATTTCTTGGAAAACCGTCCGGCTGCTTCCTGGACATAGTTTGGAATTTTATGCATTGCTGCTCATGATAGCGATCCTGACCCAAAACCACCGAATGCATCCATCCAGGACAAGCAGAACTCCTCTGTGGAAAATGACCACATCAGTTTTGGTCTAAATGAAGCACATTAACTCATTTTCTTTCTGTTCATTCATCAGGCAACGTCTTGCAGTTCATGTTAACAGGGAAGAACAGCCACTTGCCTCATTTTTTTTATTTTTGATCATTTCTGAGATACTTCGTTGTGTTCATACTGGCACTAAACTGTTGTGTAGTCATAGTGTATATAAGCCAGATTTGTGTTTGGTGGAAACATTTTGTAACATGGCCATTAATATTAATCTAGTTTTCTGACAAGCAAACAAAAACTCTTTATCTTAATTGAATTGAGGAAAGTTTTTTAAACAATTTTTCATGCAAATTAAACCTCTTTTGCTGGGTCAACACAATTAAGTTGGATTAGATTACATTTACGCTAGGTCACATTAGATTTCTGCTGGAATAGATTTTAGTTGTTAGTTTGTTTATGATTTATTCTCATCTCATTACTGTAATTCATTTCAATGTGAGTTTATTTAAAGCAATCGCTCTAACCGCATATCTGTGTGGAAGATGTAGAACTTTTGTTTGTCCACATTGCTTTCAGTTCAAATGCCATTATTAGTCCTACTTGCCTGTCAAAGTATGTACCTGCAAAATTATCATTGGGCATTGGAGGGGGTGTGGCTTTGAAGGGGGTGTGGCTTTGGAGAGCGCTCTTAAAGGAGGGCTTGCTATTGCTTATCTGTAAGTCAACAGTTTTGGAGTTAGTATAGACCCAAAACATAAACAGTTTTGTGTACATCTACAGCATCTACAGCAGTACCTCAAGGGTTTGAGGGATCGGGGAAAACCAGTCTGCTAGCACAGAGCAAGTTTACCTCCTTATAAGCGTTCCATGTAATTCCTTGTGTAATTTGGTAATACATCAGATGGCTCAAGTACAACGTTTTGTACTTAAATGGCCAAATTTACTTTTCTTCTGGTTCATACCTTTATTCATTTTTTCCTTCAGTGGTATTTCACTGGTGTTTCTAGGCAACGCATGAGTGTTGGTAAATACAGGCTGGGTTTCACCATGTATTACTTGGCAGTAAGTCTGTGTCTGTCTCTTATTGGACTACAGCAAAGATCCGCCTTCAAACAGACAACTGCTGTTTAACCTGTGAATGTAAATCTGTGTCAGGTTAATGAACAACCTCTCTCTCTCTCTCTCTCTCTCTCTCTCTCTGTACAAATTATCCTAAACAAAATGTGTGTTATTCTCCTTTTTTTTCTCTTGGTCATAATAAAATGTTTTGAAATGTTGTCACTCAGTCAGAGAATCTTGGCACTAGTGAACAGTTAACTTAACCAGTGTGGAACATTATCATGTTGGTCTCAGCTCACGGGCGCAGTGGGAATTTTAATGCCCTTTACAAACGGTTCACTGAGAGTTCAACACAATCGTTACAAACACCGGTTCAGACGAGTCCGTGTCCGGGGATGTTTCTCATTCAGCACAGCTGGACTGTTCGATTATCACTTTAAGGTTTATAGCCAGTGAATAAACTGATGAAATTACCATAAGAAATGATCATTGCTCTCCAAATGTCAAATCCACACAGCAGGTGGACTGATGTCAGGGGCTTTCAGTGCAAAACTGCCTCATTGATTCTCACAGAAGTGATCGGTTTTGTTTCTGATGTACACATGTTGAAATGTAGAGCGTACGTTTGTTAAGAGCGTTTTACACCCATCACATGCTGAGTTTGTCACTGAATTATCAGGAGACAAAGTTCAAATATCTCTGTTAGTAAAGAGGCCACATGCACAAACAGGAATGTCTTCCTGACCTCAGTCCACTTCCTCGTCTCCTCCAGACGCGTTTCCTCCCTGTGTCTCAGCTCACTGCTGCTGGAGCCGCTGGTGTGTTCATCTTGCTGATCAGTGTAGATGCCTGATGTAGTTTCAGAGTTAGCTTGCTATTGCTGACCTCTGTTAATGCCTGTCCTGCGTTTAATAAAATATAACATACTCTTGATTTTTAAAAAATGTTGGTTTTATAACATGCACTGCGTATAACTTACGGTAACCATGTTTGTTGTTAACAAGTTGTGATTGTGTGGAATCTGTGTTTCCTCATGTGATAACGTTACATGATCATTTCTCTAGCATTTATCATGTGATTTCACTGTCATCTCATCCTGTTCTTTTGCAGATATGTTTAAACGGGTCGTACGGCAGAGTAAATTCCGGCATGTGTTCGGCCAGGCGGTGAAGAACGACCAGTGCTACGATGACATCAGGGTGTCCCGGGTAACGTGGGACAGCGCTTTCTGTGCCGTCAACCCCAAATTCGTCGCCATCATCGTAGAAGCCAGCGGAGGCGGAGCCTTCATGGTTTTGCCTCTTCATAAGGTGAGAAGCCCACAGTCACGCTGTTGTTATTGACACAAATGTGTTTCTTCTGAAGCGTATTGGAGGTGACATTCTGCTCGTCTTTAATTACTGCTGTTATACGGTGAGATCAACACGACAACACACAGCAGCGGTGATGACAGACGTACCGGCGGTCTGTAATTAGAGAGCGCTCAGACGCGACTGACATCCAAACCTCGAGCCTTCAGTCAGGACTCAGAGGCCTGTCAGCACCGTCACACACACACACATGCTTGTAAATGATGTCACTGCCAAAATGCTCTAGCTAAAGCACAACATGTCCCTCATCTTATGTACATAAGTGTTGTTTTCATCTGAAGTTCAGGTTTCTGGTTGGATTAAAAGTAGATTGTTTAGGCCGATATAAATCCTTTGTCATTCCAGCTCTGATCTGTGAGTGTGAGGCTAAGAAATCATGTTTGTTCTCAGTTCCTCAATGTTGTGAGATCCGGGCTGCTGGATCATTCTGTGTAAAACTGGACTAAACTGGGATTAAAGAGTTTTTGCTGTTAAACTTGGAGTTAGATTAAATCTGTCCTGACGTCGGTTCATGCAGTTTAAAGTTGTATACATTTTTGTTTTTTTGTGAATCTCAGAATGTTTTTCAGATAAGATCAGTTCCTCACACTTGTGTTTGAGTTTGTTTAGGTGGGAGTGGTTTAACAAAACTTTTTTGGCCGATCATTCTCAGCAGACAGCTGCTTCTGGAGGAGATATTGTCCCTCAGCACACGTCAGACCCTGCGTGGTCCTTCATTTTAAAGCTCTGTCTGGGATCTCCTCAGTGTTTGGAGCTCATGAGAAGCACAAGTGTTGTAACGATACTGACGCAGTTTGTGATCAAATATGTGGATTTAACAGTATAAGCGTTTAATCAGGGATTTTTTGGGTCTGTGTCGGACATTTTGGATGAGTTCCTGTAACTGAAGCAGGACCAACGCAGGCCAGTGCGGTTCCTGAAATTTGAACTGTGAGCACCAAGAAAAGAGGAAACGGGGGAAAAAGAGGGAATAGACAGGAAGTGAGTTCCATATACACCTCCATATATCCTGTGCTGCCACACAGATGTGGCTAAAGTGTGTGTGTGTGTGTGTGTGTCCGTGGATGTCGTTCATTTTCCCGGCCTGTATTCCAGGAGCCCTCTACTGTTCCTGCTGTACTGACTGCAGATTTTACCTTATATGGTCATCCTCAGCTCCCGCCTGTCAGCCTTCCAGACTCATTTCCTCATTCCTGTTCATTGGCTGAGCCGCAGTTCTCTCGTCCAATAGATTCTTTGATAGAGGCACGTAAGAGAAGAGGGGCGGGACAAAGTGAATTATGACTTTTATTCATTCATTTGTTTGAAGTCTGCCTTGGGTGTTAGGAGTTTTAAACGTTATTTTATATTTTAAATACAATTTTAAAGAAATGTTTCACTTTCATTTAATATTTTAATTAAATCTCATACACCTGCTCACCCAGAGCAACCGTCTCATTCTGTCACGCTGACCCCGTCCCCTTTGTTCTGATTGGTTGGATCGTGTAACCTGACCTGAGGTCTGATTGGTCAGCTGCATGACGGCTCTCTCTGCTTCCTGGTGGATTTACAGGAAATGGAAATTTCCATGCTGACTGGATAAAATGACTCGTGACCATCTCTAGTGAATTTCCTCGTTCTATCTTTCATGTGCATTTCTCTCCATGGTTTAATGACTGAACAGTGTGGATGTTATGAGGAAAAGCTGTTTTATAATGTTTATTGATTGAATGTGTTTAGACGTATAAGTGTGGCTCATTGCTCTGCAGTGATGCGGCAGGACGGCTCCAGTTTAGAAAGCTATTATTAATTCACATTAATATTCATGATGTAAGGTTTGCAGGCATGAATGTGACTGATTCACTGATGCAAAACTGCCTGCATAACTTTTTATAGCATGATGCTAAACTGTTTGGTTGCTATTAGCAGACCTTTTTCACAGTGTTTATTATATCTATCAAAGACTTGCCAAGGCAATAATGTTAACGGGGCATTTTAAACATTCCTAGAACTATTCAAAATAACATTTATTTAATGGCAATGTTAGGAAAATGTTCTTACAACCTAAACTTGTTAGCTGGTTAGTCACAATTACTGTTACTCCACTTAGTAAATAATAAACCTGTGTGTCTGTGACACACAGATGATGTGTTTGATACCTGCAGGAGATGTTTTGCATGTGTATGGCTCATATCTCTGCCTTATTATTTATTCATGTATTCAATCTCTTCCAGAAGCCGCAGTTATCATCATTATTACTGCGACCTTCTGTTCCAGCGTCAGTGATCCGTTAAAACCAGTTGATAATAATAATCAGAGCTTCAGAGGTTGGGGTTACTGGAATGTTCTCCTGAGGTAACCAGCCTCTCTTTATCTCCACCATCTCCACCCCTGCAGATCTTATTGCTGAATCTGAGAAGTTCAGATACTGTAACTGTAATGTGCATTTAGATTTGAATAAAAATGTTTTTGTCAGTGTTGGCCTTATGTTTGGAGTCATGATTGTAACCTAAAGGTTGTATAAGGTTGTGCTGCCCCAGAGACTGATGGGAAATGTTGTTTATTACCCCAACTGTCTAACTAAACAACAAATATGTTCTGACAAATTTGTTTTGAGTTTGCTGACGACGTTTTTGTGTCAGTCATTTTAATGTATCTTAAGCAAGAAAAAAGGCAAAAGAAATGTTCCAAGCTTGTGTGTTTGCATGAGACTGTGTTGCCCACAGCTGGACTTGTTGATATGAATGTAGATATGAAGTGGTTTCTGTTTCGGCTGGCCCACCTCAGCGCTGTATCAGCCTGTCTGTGTTTGTTTAGCTGCTTTAGAGGGATTGTGTATCAGTGCTTTTGATAACAAACGTTTCTTTGTGGTCCTGAATTTTTTACATTAAATTCTTTTTGTTGCTTCTGTCATTTTCTGTGATCCCGTCCTGCAGTGTTATTATATCACATCATCACTGGCTTTCTCATTTAAACACATCTTAACATATTTTCAAAAACAAACACAGCCTGTGAACTGAAATATCTGAAGAGTAAACGGTGGTTCCTCTGTCATAAGAACGTGTTTAAACGGTGCCCAGACCTGAGGGAGTTTTTCCTGCAGCTGTGGGTTCCGGTTCATTTGCAAAAATCAGGCTGTTATGCTTTACTGGGCCGGCTGTGATGTCATCGCATGACATCACATGGATCAGATGGTGTGACAGAGGTGTGGCTGTCCAAACACACACTGAACAATGTGATCGGCGACACCTGATCACGCAACCCAATGCAGAGATTATGGCCTCACAAGAGATAAAGGCCGTGACCGTGTGAGGTCAGGGTGCTGATGTTATCAGGAAGTCAGCTGACCGGCCATGAGACCACCGCTGTTTCTGTGTGTGTTTGCTGCTTTGAAAAGCTGTTAAATATTATGAGATTGATTAATGCTGTGTTGTGTCTGAAACCATATTGGATATTAAATAACTATTGTAATAAGGTAAAGTGTTTCAATTGTTTTACATGAATGTGTTTAGCAGCCGCTTTTTTCTTAAGAATTTTTTGTGCTTTCAGGCAAATACTTTAGGAGTTTTGTGTTCCCTGAGAGTTGAACCCATGACCTTTGTGCTGCTAGCACAGCTCTCTACCCTTTAAGCTACAGGAACACTTACACTATCACAGCTATTGATTTTAGACATTTATTTAGCGTTCTCACACTGTAACCTAAACCTCTGTGTGACCCTTAACTCCAGGGTGAAAAGATCGAGAGTCTGTTTCATGCTTATTTCTTAAGTCTGCGTTTAGTAACAGAGCTGAGAACAAAAGCCCTGCACACGCTTTCATTTTAAATCAGCTGTGGTTGAATGACTGGAAGAACTATTGTTTGAATGTCAACAGAAGATTAGCTGTCTAGCTAGCCAACTTCATATGAATGTAAACTGGACCAAGAGAGTTTGTTGTTATTACGTAGCGCTTGGCTGGCATAACTCGTGACATAATGTAATATTTTTCTCTGTGTTTTCTCTTTGCAGACAGGCCGTATAGATAAGTCCTATCCCACAGTTTGTGGCCACACCGGGCCGGTTCTGGACATCGATTGGTGCCCTCACAATGACCAGGTCATCGCCAGTGGCTCTGAAGACTGCACTGTGATGGTACGGTTTTTCTCCTCAGTTTAAGTGATGTGTTTGTGAAGACTCGCAACTCTGACTCGTGAGCAGCAGCCGATGCTCCTGACTGTTTTAGATTAGTTTAAGCCCAGCCTGAAGTCACCGAATCAGCAGTTGCTATTTTACAGCTCTGAGGTCAGTCCTGCTGGCTCTGAATGTTTCTCATCGCACTTTTGGCCCTTATTTGGCCAGAATGGAATAAAAACAGCAGCTTTAATGTCTGTGGGAATTTATTAGGACACGGGTTGATAAATCACTCATGTGTTCAGGAGACACTTAACAAATATCTAAACAAACATGTAATATTTTAGTCTCTTTGAGAGGAACCACCGGAAGGTTTGTCAGGAACTTGCAAGTTAGCAGCAACGTTTATCTCATGATCAGCTAGCAGAACATGAGGAAGTTCTGCTGGTCTCTTTAGTTGCCCACTGCTGCCCCCTTCAGGGTTTGGACGTTTGTCAGATTTCTTATCAATAAATACTTACTACTTTATTTAAAACCTTTTCTGTAGAGTGTGGTGCTAGCAACACCAAGGTCATGGGTTCGATTTCCAGGCATAGTGTACTCAACATGTAAAACATAGTCATTTAAATAAAAGCAGTCGCTTAATGAAGGTTGTTCTTCTGCTCTGTTGGCCTCAGGTGTGGCAGATCCCAGAGAACGGTTTGGTGACCTCATTGGCAGAGCCAGTGGTGGTCCTGGAGGGTCATTCGAAGCGAGTGGGCATCGTCACCTGGCATCCCACCGCCCGTAACGTCCTTCTCAGCGCAGGTGATGATCTGTGTGATGGCAGGACCAGATATATATATATATACCACACATATATACTCCGTTATATCAGTTTATTCAGATGTTTCACCTCTGTTGACAGAAACTTCTGTACTGACGTTGACGGTATGAGCGGCAGCATGCGGCGTGTTCTGCCACATCTCAAAGATGATTTTTTAAAGATGTTTTGGCAGTTATCCAAAATGCCTTTCTGACAAACAATTAAATAGAAAATTAAGTCCATCTGTTTTCAAGGAAACTACCAGATGTTTTTGTACCATGCAGTATTAGTAGTGTGTGTGTGTGTTCCAGTGAAACCATAACTTCATTGTGTTGGGGTTACTGTGTTTATCTTTCATCTGTGATGCTTGTCTGCATTAGATGTTATTATACCTGTTATGTTTTCTCTGTGTTGGTCTGCAGGCTGTGATAATGTGATCATTATCTGGAACGTGGGGACGGGGGAGGCCATGATTAATCTGGAGGACCAACATCCAGACATCATCTACAGCGTTTGCTGGAACCGCAGCGGCAGCCTCATCTGCACCGCCTGCAAAGACAAGAGAGTGCGAGTGATCGACCCTCGCAAGGAGGAGATCGTTGCGGTCAGTGCTGCTGTTTATCTTATGATTATTATCTGTGGTAGTTTTACAGCTGGTCGGGTTTGAGTTTTCAGCCTGTAGAGAAGGTTGTGATTTTTTTTTTTTGCAATCTGTAACTTTTTGTTTGCTTTAATTTGACTAACATGTGTAAAGAAAATATGTTCAGATGAAAGAATGTGCAGAAATCTCAAGGAAGAGATCAACAAATTAAGTTTAGAATAAACCGCTGCTTGGTTTGCCAGCTCTGTGTTGAATAATTGTTGTGTGTTGTTGTGTGTGTGTGTCGTGGCAGGAGAAGGATAAGGCTCATGAGGGAGCCAGACCCATGAGAGCCATTTTCATGTCTGACGGTAAAGTTTTCACCACAGGCTTCAGCCGCATGAGTGAGAGGCAGCTGGCGCTGTGGGATCCGGTAGGTTGCCATGGAGACCGCACAAAATGCGACCGGTTACACAAACTCGGTCCAGATGCGACTATAACACAGATTCATGTGTTATAAGACCTGCATGTTAGTAGAGTTACATAATGCAGTATATCATAATGCAATGATACATTTAGTGTAGTCACTGTAAAACGTTGCATTGGGTTAAAACAACTGTAGCTTAACTGGTAGAGTGTTGTGTTGGCAGCGCAAAGGCTGTGGGTTCGATTCCCAGGGACACACATACTATCATCACATTTATAGCTTAAGTACACAGCAATTTCCTTAGGATATAAGTGTCTGTGTTGCATGTGTAAACCTGATAGCATCAATCGATAGCTGTGTAAATCTTTCAGGAAAACATGGAGGAGGCCATTTCTGTCCATGAGATGGACACCAGTAACGGCGTTCTCCTGCCCTTTTACGACCCCGACACCAATGTGGTCTACCTGTGTGGAAAGGTAAACACACACGACCTTATATAGAGCTTATGTCTTCTGATTTCTCATAATAACAGCATGAAAATACTTTAATTATGTTCTTACATTGTGATAATATGGTTGTTTTTCAGAGATCTTCCATAATAATAATATTTTTTGAAGTAATGTAAAATGATTATATTTATATTATAATGCTAATCATTCAGTAACTGTAGTAAAGGTACCATAGTATTACAATGTGTAGTTCAATCTTCTTTCTACAAAGATGTTGAGGTGTGTATCTTCAGTGTTGAGACTTAACAGTGTTGAGACAGTGTTGTGACTGTAACCGGAGTTTCGTCTCTGTTAGGGTGACAGCAGCATTCGTTACTTTGAAATCACGAACGAGGCTCCATTCGTTCATTACCTCAACACCTTCACCACCAAGGAGCCTCAGAGAGGCATGGGATACATGCCCAAGAGAGGCTTGGACGTCAACAAGTGTGAGATCGCAAGGTACACGAGTACAGCTGCAGATTTACTGTAACGTTACAGCCACAGAGTTTGTGTGTTTCTGTGGGTGACTGCAACAACTGCAACTTTATGAATTGTTTACATTTGATGCTAATCTAGAGCATGCTAGGTTTAATTTTAAATACCTCATAAAGGGTTTTTGCTGCACATTTTATGCAGTTAGTAACCGTATTAATATCCATCTGCAGAAATTCATCTGCAGACTCTAAATTGTACCAAAAGAGGGCAGCACTGAATCTTGTTAATCTATACCCAGTGACCCTCTGAGTAAAGTTATTACTGAGTAAGGTTTTCATAAATAGAGGCCAGTTTTGGGGGTATCTAATGCTTTTGCAAAACAAACAGTCTCACTTCTTGTTCTGTTGTGTATGTCAGATGAGTCGTGAACTAACTTCTGCAACCCTTGTGGACACGTTCTAATACACCTGTGTGTGTTTGTGTTCTCAGGTTTTACAAACTGCACGAGAGAAAGTGTGAGCCTATCATCATGACTGTGCCAAGAAAAGTGAGCGTTATTAAAATGTTTTTGAAACCGCATTCAGGCTGTTTTCACACTTGGTTTGATCTGAATTTAAGTTTAGTTCCACTGTTCCTAGGCAAGGTGGCATCAAAAATTTTATGTTTACTTCACTTTAAAGATCTGTTCCATAAATTGGAACAATAGGTTGATTTGTGTTTTTTGACCACTAACACACTTTCTTCCATCCATCAGTCGGACTTGTTCCAGGATGACTTGTACCCCGACACGGCAGGACCCGAGGCCCCGCTGGAGGCTGAAGACTGGTTCGACGGGAAGAACGGAGACCCCATCCTGATATCCCTGAAACACGGATATGTTCCTGGAAAGAACCGTGATCTCAAAGTGGTCAAGAAGAACATCCTGGACAACAAGATGACCAAGAACGCGGAGAACACCAACCCTGCCATCAAGACCTCCACACCGTCTATTGTGAGTGAGGCTGCTTCACTCATTCCTGGACTGTTTGTGATCGTCCAGTTTGTCCATGTTAAGGGTTAATTATTAACCATGTCTAAATGGTTACATACCAAAAATCCAAATTTGAACTGGTTTGAATTTGACCCAGTTTAGAAAGTTCTGCATTTTTATTGTGAAGCCAAAAGGCAAATTAGACAATCACACATGATCTCATGATCAGATTTTACTGTGATTTTTGCACCTTAACTTTTTTTTCTCTCAACAGAAAAGTGAAGCTAAGCTGGAGGAGGTTTTAAAAGAAATGAAGTCTCTCAGAGAGTTGGTCAGCAGTCAGGAGAAAAGAATCGCCAAACTCGAGGAGCAGCTGTCTAAAATGGACATCTAATGGAACCTGTAAGCCCCTCCCCTTCTTCTGTTCAGGATATCCCATTGGCCAGGTGGGCGGGACCCGTCACTGCCAATCACCATGACAGCGTTCCGTCTGAAGCCTGCCTTGCAAAGACTCCAACATTCCAAGATGATTAATTATTCCTTCCCATCCAAACCTGTTTACAATTCTCCATTTGGAAAATAAGAAGAGTTTCTCTCAAAATTACGCTTTCACTCGCTCTCACGGCAGATGTTTCCGCAGCAGCTGTTTCATCTGGTGTTCTTGAATGGTCTTAAGTTTATTTGTTTTTTCTTATTAAAATTGTGACCAAAAAATTCATTTGTGAAGCAGCTGCATGAATCTGAGCTCAGAGGTGGTAGCTGTCAGTATTGCCCTTCAGAGTTGCCAAATCTGTAGAGAAGTTTTGTGTTAGCACCTTTCTGACAGTATTGGACTAGCTTTTCTGTGTTGCTCAATGTTGTTCTTTAGCTAACTGTTGTACTTACAAGGTAAGAAGAAAGAGGTAAATAATATCATTCATCAACTGTTGAAGAAATAAAATTAAGATTTTAACCAACCTGCCAAACAGCGATATGGGTCTTATATAGTGCCACATGTATAAGTTGATGACAACTTTTGCCTTGTCATTTTCCATGAGAAGATAACAAGAGGGAGTGATTCTGTTGATCAGATTTCTGTGGATAATCTGTAGTTTGGGTTTGTTGAACATGTTTTGTGCATCTTTCTGTTTGAATCGCTGTCTTGTGCCTTTAGTCCCTTCAGAAGGTTTGAAGTATTAGGCTGCAATATCAACCACCACCTCATTTTCAAACACAAAGGAAGTTGATTTGAAACGAACCCCTCTGATGCTCTGTCTTTCTCTCTGTCTGTCTGTCTCTCTCTGTCTCTCTCTCACACTCTTGCTCTTTTGGTGAAGTTTTAAAGTCAAAGGTTTATGAATGTAGGGGCCGTATTTATTGGACAATTGTGTACAAAGAAGCTGGAGTGATGTTTAAAAGAACAGTAGGACTGAAGATTATTTAGGTCTACAATCATCTCAGACTGTTCACAACTGTGTTGTGATGTCATATTTCAGTGGGTCCAACATTGACCTGATTTAAAACATTTCATGATTATCGCAGGTTATTTTCAGGATCTGTGATTGGTCAGTTGTGGTCTCCAATGATCATCAGTGTTTACGGTCAGACGGCCTTTGTAATGTGACCTTAACTGTGTCTTTTAAAAAAGTGACTGACTGGAATAAGATGAAGAGATTACTGAAGGTTGGAAAGATAACAGAGAGAAAAGCTGATGTGATTTATTGTGATGCTTTGTAAATACTTTTCATTTTCCTTTATCTTCAACTGTTAGAAAGGTGTTTCATTGGGAATTTGGTTATTTTTAAAGAAATTGTCCCTCATCATTACACACACAGTGAGCTTTGAATGTTTCCAGTAATAAAAATGAAATATGAATTCAACGGAAGGAAGTTTAAGAAACTCGGTTTGTGGGCAACTCAGTTTCATCTTTGATCATTCATCTGCTTCAGTATGAAGAGTCTTACTGACCAGAAAAATAAAAAATAAACTAAAATGTTCTCGTTGTTGGTCTCTTACTTTGCCAGTAGATACTTTGCTGTCTTCTTGATATTGGCTATGTAGGATTATGATAAAATATGGTTTGTTTTATAGTTCCTAATAGTCTGTGACTTACTGGATTGGGGAAGTAAGAGTTGATATTTAAAATAGCGTCTCATTCGGGTGGCCTCAGAGTTTGAACCTTGGCGTTAGTGTGACACTGTGACTTCCTGTGGTTCCACACAGAGCAGGTTTGGAGCTGGTGTTGAAGCTCAAGCGGCGCGTGAAGGAAGAGAAACGTGTCTTTGGAGCTCCAGATCAGCATCCGGTCAGCGGTTCACACAGACGGTCAGTATTGTGTGGGTCCTAACATTGGTTTAGATTTAGACCCATTTAATGAGATTTAATGTTTAATACAGTGTCATGATGTTTGAAGACCTTTAAACTGTGGGGTGTGTGTTCTGACAGAAAGACCACCAGCTGTCACAATATTTTAAATTGGGAATTGTTAGTAAATTGAAAACTTATTTCACTAATGGCGATACCATGACGGCCATTTATTTTTAAGTAAATTCTACTACTTAAGCTACAGTAAAGCTAGTTAAGATTAAGTGTCATTTTGACCCCAGAATTGAATTCTTATTGTTCTAAAGTTCCTCTACTCTGAAAACAAATAGTTTTGGTTACAACAATCATCTAAAAATGAAAGATCAGTTTTAATCTTGTGTACGAAGTGGAAGATTGTTTTAAAACAAGCTCGTGTTTAAACAAGGACACACTTTGTGTATGATTGCAACATTCATTTGTTTTTTTCTCATGCAGATGATATTGACTAATCGACTCTGTTTACTGGTTCTTGTTGTATTGCTCAGTTTGAGCAATTTGGTCACGTCAAGTTGTGTCAGGATGAAAAGGGAAATTAGTCACAAGTCAACATCCTCAAACGCCAGCGACACACACAGCACAGCAAACACAGCTGAGGATGTAAGGCGGACCCCTGCAGAACCTCATGGACCTGATTTAAATCTCTCAGTGACAAGTAGAGACCATGAGAGCGTCTTGGATTCAAACGACACGGAGAGAGACAGTAACTACACTGCAGAAACAGAGAGTGTGACGGTCCATCAGTCAACAGGTAATGAGAAAACTTTACACACCCAGTTACCCAGAAGAATCGACGTCACTAAAGATTTTTCACAAGCTGGAAGTTTTTCCCCCACAGTTCCTGCATCTTCAGAGTCTGGTGAGGTGACTGAAAAGATGCACACGATGGCTTCCTCAACAGAAACTCACACAGATGTGTTAATAAGACTCAGCACTGAACACATTTCAGCCACAGGAAAGACTAGCTTGTGTCCCACTGCCTCTCCTCAGAGAGATGGACTTCGATGCCTCATCACCATCACCTTGATGGCTGTTCTGACGACTGTCTTCATCATCAGCACCATCGGTCTGGCTGTAAAACTCTGCAGGTACAGATACAAACACCAGGCGGGTTTTCAGGACACAGAGCTGGTCTGTATTTCTGCACTGATGAATGATTCGGATCATCCTGTTCCAAAACCAAGATACGACAAAAGTTATGGAGCTCTGATACCGAGTGATGAGGATGGAGGTGCTGTTGGAGGTGCTGATGGAGGTGCCTTCACCCTGAACAGCTTCCTTCCTAACCATGAAGAGCCGCTTTAGAAGTTTCAGAGTTTCTCCTGTACAAACTCTACAAGCTCCACTGAATAATGGAAATATCGTCTCTCCTTACTGAAGTTTCTTAGCTGAAATCTGTAACTTTTTTGGTTTAAAAAAGAACAAAAAACTGTTATTGAGCAAGTTAATTACAGATCAAAATGTTCAAACTGGTCTGTTTATGTTACCTGACAGTCCCTCAGTTGTGTTCTTCACTGGCTCTTAACTAATTTGCACTTAACTCTGTGAATGTTACCTAAACTCGTATCATAAATGAAAAAACAATGTAATTTAAATGGTATTTTAAGGCTTGTGAAACTGTTACATATTCATTAGTATGGCAGATTTTTGACCAATCCATGTCTCTCTAATCTGTGATGGGATGAATAAAGGAGGGAGCAGTTATGACTTATACTGTATGAATGCTTTAAAACATCTTGTTTAGTTTGAAGGCGGTTCATCTGGTCTTGTTCTGCTCTACAAAACTCTGTTCTGCAGGAAAGAGAGAGAGAGGGAGGAGATGGAGAGAGAAGGAGGGAATTATCTCTTTCTAATTATACTTCACTGATTTCTGAGGAAAGGCCACATGGCCAGAGGTTTTTAGGGAGACCAGCAGAGCTGTTTCACATTCAAGTCGTTTGAGTTTTATTTTTAAGATTGTTTGTATTGCATCTGCATACATCTCATCTCAGCACAGAAGCAACGATACAACAGTAAGTGTTATTTTACTAAATGGAACTTATATGTTTTTCTTTGACAGTAGTTGCATGTCAGTTTATTTTGTGTAGCAGACTAGCAGACTGGAACGTGTTAAACATGAACAGAATTTCAGTGTCTTTAATTATTTATTGCTGACCTGCAGGGCTCAAGAATCACAGGTTTACAAACACTTAGAAATACATTTGAAAGAAGAAAAGCCGTTTACTGGGTGATGTTTATATATGTGGTCACAGGATGACACTTGTTTAAAAATTGGTTACTAATGGTTCCTTTTTATGGTTAAAATAGTTTTTTTCTGTTTTGTACACATTGTTTTATGGCTTTTAACTTATAAGCTTAAMTTAWSRYTKTWYAAMWKAYTKAYAAAAATAGTAATTTTACCCATAATGCATTTCTTGTGTTATCTGTGTGTTCTTGAGCAGTCAGTGCAGAAATGGTTTCATTCGGCTCATTTAATTGCAGCTGGGCTGTAAATACAGGCCTGGTGCTGCAGCCGTCTCATGTCTTACTGCCCCTCCAAATGTATAACTGCCCCTTCTTCTGCTCTCTGTGGTGAGCGGGTGGCAGAAAACAAGCCAGAAAATTACACACCAGCCCTGGCCTCCCTCTGCCTCCACCCAAATAATTAATAACTCCATGTATCAGGAATGCTGTCCTGCGTCTTGTGTGAATCGTCTTGTGTTGTGAGTTTTACAGTAAATGTGGTTCTCTGTCATTTTAGTTTTTTTTATTTATTAACGTGATACTTTCCATGTAGTTGTGTAAATATCACACCGTTCCAACCCTTGGGCTGTTGGGTATAGTAGTGTTAACCCTAACTACTTCTAACATAACTAACCTAACCCTAACTGTTTAATGTTTGATAAATGGTTCTTTGGGGAACCAAAATGGTTCTTCCATCAAAACACTGTGAGGAACTTTTCATTGCTTTTGCTTTTATGATACGTGTGGAAAGACATGTGATGTCAGTATGTGTGTGTTTGTCACAGGTCCCTGAAGGCAGCATGTCACCCCCCATCTCTGTGCGCTGTCTCTGCGTTCTCCTCATTGCTCTCTGGGGCAGCGGCTGTTTCTCCACAGCTATCCCACTCAATGTCACCATGGAGGGTAGCGGAGAAGAACCTGAATTCATCTTCCCCATCGCAGGAACCACCCACATCCCTCCTTCCTCCTCTCCTTCTCCAAACATCACCGCCACCTTCATCCGTATCAAAGACTTCATCTTCAACCAGGTGGTGGATTCCCTGAAGGAGAACTTGTTTCTCATCCTAGTTGTGATCTCTCTGTTAGTAGCCATCATCTTCATCGTCTGCTGTGCATCAGCAATGAGCCAAAGACGCAAGCTGGAGGTCTACTACCCACCAAAGAAATACATGCCCAGGAAGTACATGAGCCAACCCAATAAAGCTATGGGGAAACCACAGCAGACCAGACCTCATAACCAGGTCCAGGATGGCAAGACCACTGCTGCAAAGACCCAACAAGAACCCACCAAAACACTGGCTGTGGAGAAGGAAGACCCCCAGCCAAAGCTGAAGGAAGTCCAGCAGGTGGTGGACGTTGAAGAGGTGGAGATGAAGAACAATGATGTCAAGAACATGAAGCCTCAACCAAACACCTCAAATTCCTCCTCCAGTCAGCCGCTGGTCTGCACATGCCACCTCAAAAAGGCCAGTCCTCACACAGCATGAGAGCTTTACATTAATGTGTCAAATACACCTTCATTCTGAACCTAGTGTTGCTATCAGGATGTGAGGAGACTTTCAACCAGCATAACATGTTTCTGAAAAAATCATCTGTGAAGTCTTGAAGGAAAACATGCAAAATAAACAATGCAAACAAATGTCAGGTTTTATTAAGTTTTTCAAGAACAAATACAGACTAAAGTCTTTGCATGTCATGGAATCGATTTACTGTGTTTTCAGCCATGGGTATTTGGTGTAACGTTTTGACAAATTATCCTCTCAAAGAATTTTAAACAAACATCTTTCCAGAATTTACATCATGTTTCTGACACACTGGTGCAGAACTAACTCACATTTGTTTATCTTTAATGTAGAGAACATTCTTCCTGAAGATCT
Organism: Yasuhikotakia modesta; assembly: GCA_036877545.1. Lineage (NCBI taxonomy): Eukaryota > Metazoa > Chordata > Actinopteri > Cypriniformes > Botiidae > Yasuhikotakia > Yasuhikotakia modesta. Next base: position 7,354 of record JBAJNP010004812.1, on the reverse strand, counting down.
CCAAAGTTCTTTAAAAATTACTTTATTTTAATGTCTTCAACTTCATAGAGATACAGTGAACAAAATGTCATCTGATCCTCACGTCAATGCAAACCACTTTAAACCCATTTAAACCACTTTAATCCCACTACAAACCAGTAACCCCATGGCAGGTTGTGTAGTTGTAAAGATATTTACACAATTAACAGTGATGTTTATTGAAGTCTCAGCCAGGAAACAAACAACACTGTTTCTGAGTGAAGGTGAGATGGATGAAAGCGATTCATCAGAGAGTGAAGACATCAGTTTCTAGCGTCTGATAAACTCTCCTTGTCGTCTTTCTGTTTAAGTGTGTAGTCAGCTAACGCAGCCTTGATCGCATCTTCTGCAAGCACTGCAAAAAACAAACACCAGATTAAACGATCAGAATATTTAGGAGCTCTTTAAATATGACTTTTAATACTTTGATGATTATGAAAGTTGCGGCACTAAAAAGACAAACCTACTAGAACAATGAAGTTTAACTGGTGGAAGACAAAGTTCTTTGGCGATCTCTGTGTTTTTGATCTTAAGCGCTTCATCGATCTGTACCGGGATAAAAACACGAGATTAAAACAAGAAAACACAAGAAAACTGATTGTCAAATCTGGTTATGATGACGCACCGACTTGCCCTTGACCCATTCTGTGGCCAGAGAGCTGGAGGCGATAGCTGAGCCACAGCCGAAGGTTTTAAATCTGGCGTCCACAATCTTTCCCTTCTCGTCCACCTGGATCTGTCACACAGATTCACAACATAAGATCCACAAGCTTGGTTTAAATCTACTGATGCTGAGGCGCAAACATGCAGCTACCTGCAGTTTCATAACATCTCCGCACGCGGGGGCTCCTACCAAACCGGTGCCCACGTTCTTGGCCTTTTTGTCCAGGGATCCAACATTTCTGGGGTTCTCGTAGTGATCGACCACCTTCAGAGATCATTCACACCATTAAACGAGACTTAAAGATGCACGTGCTTCCTTGACAAACAAAAACAAGATTTACTTCTATTATTTTATTCTTATTTACATTCACAAAGGGTGAAATCAGATGTTAAGTTTCTGTGACAGCTGCACAAGCCTTTTTACTTTTCATGCTTTTGTATTCAGACAGACAGCAGAAAACGTGCACGCGCTTGGTTTGTTTACATACGCAGCTGTTAGCCAACGTTAGCCTGACTAGCAACCATAAAAACGATAGATAATTATTATGACTAAACTAGTATTTAAAAACTAACACGTACTTTTTTATGGTAGGAACAGGCGGATCTGAACTCTGGTGATGACAATGATCTGTGAAACAGCGCAGAAGATGAACAGCGTTTAGCTGCCGCTGCAAACGCCATGACGGATAAACTCACTGCGCGTTCACGCTCCGCCGACAGGGGGCGCGCGCTCACGCCACCGACGGGGGCTCTTAATTTATATATATATATTGTGTTTTATATATATATATATATAATTATATATTATATATAACACAATATTCCGGTGTTAAACGAATGTAAGAACTAATAAAATTAATACAACACGTAGAATACAATAATGTGTTCAGTTTTACATCATTATAAATGTGGACGATGGCCCATATTATATAAAGTAATGTGTGATATTTTTATCGTTAGAATAGAAGGTTAGTATTAATAAACTACATTTATTTAGTAAAGCATAACACAAAGTTTAACTAATGCATCTAATGCGCGCATTGGGACGTTTGCGTCGCGTTTACATTTGTGAGTTTATATCGCTTATATCCTGGAAATGCAGAAGATTTCGTCAAATTAAGCGTTTAAACAAACTTTCCGTGATTTATTTGCCGTCTGCTGGAACGGGTCGGGCGCGCGCACAACTCCAGCAGGGGGCGCGCTTGCGTTGAACAGTTTGCGTACAAAACAATTTCCCACGTCATTATTATGAGCACATGTTGTGTTATATGTGTTTGTATTTGCGCGTCGTTCCTGCTGTTGTGCGTTAAACACGCTTGTGCTGTTTTGCCCCCGTTCTTGCCCCCGTTCCTCTTGTTTTTGCCCGACCCGCCCCCGTGTTTTTCCGCGTGAGCCGCTGTCGCTGTATCCGGGCAGACCGCGCGCAACATGGCGGCGACGGGAAACGAGGAGCAGACGCCGCTGCCCGCCATCGAGGAGGAGGAGGGCATGGAGCGAGAGATGGAGTCGGAGGAGGAAGAAGAGGAGCGCATGGGAGCGGAGCACTCCGAGGAGGAAGATGAGGAGGACACGTCTGAGGACGAGAGGGAGAACGAAGCGGAGATCCAGCGGCTGGAGGAGCAGGTGATGGGAATGAATGGGATCCCCAAACAGTCCCTGTGCGTTACGTCTGATCTTATATACAGGATATACAGGAGCGAACTGGACCGAACTCGGGTTCGGTAATGTCAGTAACACGCTGTGGGTGGCGGGTGTTGCGCAGTGGTTCGTCCATGTGACGTCGTGAGGTTCTGGGTTTCAGTACACGAGTGTATAAGCCAAAGCTTTGTTCTCTTAAATGCATGTGCTGAGATAACTTAAGACATCATACAGTAAGTTATGAGTGAACATTTAAACCTGGTGTGTGTTATATAGTGGGCAGCTTATATTTAAATCTAACAACAGCTTCATATGGGAAAACAACAGGTTTTGTTTTGCTCTTTGCTTTTATTTTTGCTTTTATTCAAGCCCTTTTATTTTAAAAAGCTGTGATTTCCATAGAACAGCAGTAACATTTCTCCAGGTCTTCTCTACAGCGTCTCAAGTGTCCAGCGCATGTTTGGCTACTTCAGTGGTTCTGGTATAATTGAATGCATTAGAAAACCAGGATCAAAGTTTGTTTTACACACAATCAGATGCAGTTGATCACATCAGATTTTCCTGCTAGCCGCCATTTAATTGTTTCCAGTGGTTTTAAGTCTCGCAGTGAGAGTTGCTCTGTGTTAAGCGGCACAGTTCCAGTGACTCCCTCTCTAGTGTGCGATACTACAGAGAAGAAGAGATTTTAACCCCCCAAACTTATTAGCTGCTCATTGTTTGGTCTGATTATAAACCACTATTATTATTAATGAGCTGTTGTGAATCATGGTAAGATAAGGAGAACGTTTTGAACACTGATCTGTTATGAATTTGCGTTACAGTTGCAGCTTTAATGTTTTGCTGTTTTTGAAGCCTTTAAATTGGCAGCTTCTACAAATTTCTTAGAAGTTGTAAACGTCTGTGAATCATTTTCTCATGTGTTTTTCCTCCAGCTGTCCATCAATGTGTTCGACTACAACTGTCACGTGGACCTGATCAAACTCCTGCGGCAGGAAGGAAAGCTGCACCGACTGCGGAAAGCCAGGCAGAAGATGAGCGAACTCTTCCCCCTCACTGAAGGTGGGTTTCTCCTCACTGAAGGTGGGTTTCTCCTCCAGAGCTCCTCAGTTCTTACAGAAAGAACTGTGAGGAACTCTGTAGTAATTCTGGAAAAACAAGAAGTGCTGTTGAGAGTCCCGGCCATCTTTGTTTTTTCCTGTTGGTTCATTCCTGTGGTTTGAACAGCACATGGAGTTTGTGTTTTATACGCACTATTAAACTGACTCTCCAGGAAGGCTGATTTCCAGGAACAGAACCGAGCAGAACCAGAATGAATTTAAATGATGGTTAGTGAGGTTGTTATTGTAGGTCATGAGTCATGTTAATACACAGGTCATCCAACAATGAAAATTTGTTTTTCACCCTCATGTCATTTTAAACCTGTGGGAGTTCTTTGTTTCTGAGGAACACGACAGAAGATCTTATATCTTGTATCCTGAGGCTTTTGTTTGTTGTGTCTCGTGTTTGTTTGGCTGGAACAGAGATTTGGCTGGACTGGCTGAAGGATGAAGTTCGTCTGGTGGACGATGATGCGGAGCGTGAGAGAGTGTGTGAGCTGTTTGAGAGAGCTGTGAAGGATTACCTCTGTAAGTGTGACTTCAGCACAACACACACATTTAAACTGCAGTGAAATGATGGGGGGGGTCTTTGAAACAGGTTTTTTTGTCCCACAGAATCCTAAAGAAACGACAGCACTGCTGTTGCTGCTTAAAGATGTTTTATAAAGTCTGGTTTTAATGGGTCCACAGGTCCAGAGATATGGCTGGAGTACGTGCAGTTCTCCATCGGCGGGATGGGGGTCCGGGGCGGCATCGAGCGGGTCCGGTCCGTCTTTGAGAGGGCGCTGACCGCAGTGGGTCTCCACATGACTAAAGGAGCTGCGATCTGGGAGGCCTACAGAGAGTTTGAGATTGCTGTTCTCTCCACAATACAGGTTCCTCAACCTCCATATACTGCAGAACGTTAATGAATAAGCAGGATTAGAAAATGGCCACATTTATCCGTCAGTAACTGAATGAATGTTAATGAAAACTTATAGAGATGAATGAACGTTATATAGGAGTTATATTTGTTATGTGTAGTTATAGATTTATCATCTCTCTCCCAGCCTCCTGCTGGTAGTGTTCAATCACAGGAGCAACAGGAGCTGTTGAGCAGTCAGCTGGAGAGAATACACACACTGTTCAGACGGCAGCTTGCCGTTCCTCTGATAGGTGAGACTCTCTCTCCTCCTAATCCTCCAGTTTTCTCCTCTTCTCCCACTTCCTCTCTTTCCAGTGTTGGATTGATAATCGGAAAATCTTGCCTTTGCAGACAGGAAGGTTCGGAAAACGGATGTCCAAAGAATTTAGATCATGAATATTCTGAAAGAATTTGGAATCGAGTCTGAAATCTGAAATAGCAAAAAAAAAATCCATTAAACTGAGAGAAACTGAAGTGTGGTCAGATGGAATTAAGACTTAAATTACAAATAATGTTAATAGTGTCTGAAAAGCAAAATGTAGGTCTCTCTCTCTTTTGCAGGCTTGAAATGAAGAGTGTTTGGTTACTCATGTCTGTGTTAATTCGGTGTTGTGTAGATATGGAAGGAACACATGCAGAGTACTCAGACTGGGCCGATGAGGGTGTTCCTGACACCACCTCACACCAGTACAGCCGTGCCCGGCAACAGATGGAGAAACGCAATCCGTACGAAGAAACTCTGGTAACAATTCTCACCGTAAACATGTTCTCATCAGTAAATCTTATTATTTAACCTTCAGTCTTTACGAAAACCAACACCTTCTGGTTCACTGGTGGTGTTCACACACAGTATTTGTGGATGTGTGTTACTATGGCATAGGATGCCAACAAGAACAGTTGCCATAGAAAGTGGATTTCATTGTGACGTGAATCCCAGTGATTTTGATGAATAGTTTAAACTGTAGGTGGGCAGAACGGCTGCTGTTGTTCAGCTGCTGTGTCCATGTGGCAATTAAATCATCTGGTGGCTGAATTATAATTAAACTGCACAATTAACTCGGATGTTTCTGCCATTAGAGCAGATGTTGAGTTTTCTGTGTGACTCATTTTTTAAATTACATTTAGGAAAAATGCTTCTATTTGCTATAGTAACATGTTCTGAGTCTGAGGTTGTTTTTGAGCATCGTAACCTTGTTCTAAAGCTGCTGATCTCTGTTTCAGCTCGTCTCCGAACCTCCAAAACTAGCCGAGTATCAGGCCTACATCGATTTTGAGGTGAAGGAAGGTGATCCGGCCAGAGTCCAGATCATTTTCGAGCGAGCGCTGGCGGAGAACTGCCTCGTTCCGGACCTGTGGATCAAATACACCACCTATCTGGTGAGCGGCCCATACCAGCCCCATCCGCCTGGTTTATTCAGAAGCCCATTAAACGCTTCAGCGGTGCAGTAATGAGATGCACAGCTGAGAACACATTAGAGTCGACAGCTCACCAGATGGAGGGGAAAACCGTGGGTTAATGAGACAGAAAGAGAGAAAAATGAGAGCGAGAGACTGAGAGAATGAATTAAAGGAACTCGTGTTAAGGTGGAGTCCATTTAGCCGGTTGAATTCTCAGCCACTATAGAGTTGTGAAGTAATTAAATCAAATCTCATGCTTGTTCTCTTTAACTAAATTATATTCGCCTCACACTGATTCACAGAACCGCTCTGGCTAATGGATGTGAGGGGATTAGTTTTACAGCTCCTAAAGTCTTCTACATAACTGATGATGTCAGTTACTTTGGTATTAGATACTATTAGAACTGTTCTTTATTCTGATCGGTTATGGTGTTATTATGGACTGTTATTTTCTGTGGAGAATTAAGACCACTTACCCCTCGTAGATTTTGTAAAACGAATTCCCTGGTTACAAACTTCCTGTCAGGCTTTAAAGAACCGTGTATCTGGCAGATCTTCTCATTCAGTCTTTCCTGCGACTCCGTTTTAAAGACCGATGAGCAGGTGTGAGGCTGGTTGTGTGTGAAAAGCAGATCTTTTATTTGTAAAGGCATTATTGCTTTTCACTGAATGATTATTGTCAAGCAGTTTCCCAGATTTAGGCTTTTACTTGTGGATTAAATCACTGGCTTTGATTCCCTGCTGAGCGTCTCGTGTAGCTCCAGGCCAGCAGACACGTAATCTCTGAACGGCAGAGCGGCTTGTAAGCGGTTTGGCAGGAGAAAGGCACAGATTAGACGTGTGGATCAGGAATCACAGCTGCTCTTCTTGAAACGTGTTCAGTGCTGTGGTGATGTTTTCTGTGCAGTTTAACAAACAATAACAGACATTATCATCTGTAGTATAGTGTTGAGTGATCGTTAGTTTCATTAAAAATATAATTTCTGCAAACAATTAAAAAAATTATGTTGAAGACAAGCAACTTGTTGAGACTGTAGGAAAATTTCCAGAACAATAGAAGTGTTAATATAATTTCCACTGTTTTTGTGTGGAAGTCGATTCATATTGCTGGTGTTATGACCTATTTAAAGCTGCAATTTGTGACTTTTTGAGGGTAAAAATAGACACCAGTTACTGAGCAAGTTCTTCAGATCAGTGTTCAAAATGGTCTCCTCACCTTAACCTGATTCAACAGCAAGTTTAAAATAGTGATTCATAATAACAGCTGTTGGGTTGGATTTTCTGAAAATGTAAGTTTGGCTTCACAGGCATTATTTCACATTCACATTCACATCATGTTGTAGATGTTGCCTCAGCTTCACAAATCTCTGTGATTTGCTTAGTTTGTTCTTGTTTTCTCAGGACCGTCAGTTAAAAATGAAAGAGCTAGTTTTATCCAATCATGAGCGAGCCGTGAGGAACTGCCCCTGGACCATGGGTCTGTGGAAGAGCTATCTTCTGGCTCTGGAGAGGCACGGAGCGGACCATCAAACAGTGACAGGTACTGATGTCCATGATTTACCTCACCAGACGTCACAAGATCTATTAAAACGTAGAGTTTCAAAAAATTAAGTTACTTTAAACATCAAAAACATTT